>LOJH01020792.1:0-17920 GCA_001685095.1 Ellobius talpinus | reverse complement strand
CCTGACTCTACTCTGCCCTGCCATAGGCCAAAGCAGCCTCTTTATTGGCCAATGGTAATAACACATCCAGAGGTAATCCTATATCACATATATCCTTATATGCCTCATCATTAACTTAAAAATGTGAAACAGCCTGGGGAAACACACAGCTTTAGTTTTTTCTCTACTTTCATAGTCCCAAGAAGATTGAAGAAGCTGTTATTTATTCTGTGGATCCCTTTCCATTCAAGATATTCCAACAAAAGGGAGAAATAGGAGGAAAGTGACTGAATAGTATTGGAAACAGAGGTTGGATAAAACACACACATGGAATTTGGAGTGGGATCCAGGGGCTCTGCTCTGGACAGGTGCTGCCTTTCAATTACCCGGAGATTCGGTTAATCCCTAGTGTAAACCGAATGCCAGCTATGATTAAAATCATCAGATGGGCATTTGATAGTGTGCCATAAACAGGGTCCAAAGCTAACTGAAGGGGCTTAATGGCCTGGAATTCAGTGGGCATTTTTACTCAGGGACACAATAAGGAGCCTGGGGTGGCCTCTCTTGCTAGGAAGTGATCCAGCTCTCTCAGTCGACAGCATACAGTACAGAGACAGGACCAAAGTCACAGAACAAAAGTCAGCCCAGCTTCAGAAAGGTTCCAAACTTGGCTGTACATGTGAAAAGCAGATAATCAAGGAAGGCTCTCAATTTAGAAAATGCCTGTGGGGCAGTTGCCAGGAAATAACCACCACCCACTATAGGGGGAGACTGCAGGGCTGTAACCCAGCCTGTTCCCAGGACCTGACAGAACCATGACCTTGACACTTACAGCATGTATGCAGTGCTCTCCTAAGTATGCAAAAGGCACAGTGAAATGACCTGCATTTTTCTATAGGATTTGTTTTAAGGTGATTCTTCCCAACAAAGTGTGTGCCCACTTCGGATTCACAGTGCCTGGCATGCAATGGGTGAATGTTCTCATCGGCACTGATCTCAGCTCTGAGTGTTCAGATTCCACAGTGACCTGTGCCCTCACCTTGCTCCAACCCTCAAAGCTGCAAGAGAAACAGTCATCCTGTGAACGAGTACTATCTTCTACCAGCCAGATCTAGTTTTGCCCATTTTTCTTCTGCTTCTGACTTGGACAGGTTCCAGGCCTATAGAAATCACCCAAGAAGGACAGTCCAGACTACGAGGGCAGCTACACAAAGCACATCTGCCACACCCGTTTATTCAAACTAAGTCACTGACAAGGATCATTTTATAAAGGGATAAAGTTTCTGTTTAGAGTTCAAGAAAGAAAATGCAAATGAAGAAGGAGAAATTGCTGGAAAAAGTATGTGTGTGGAGTGATGGCTTTCAACACTTTGAAAAGAGCCTGGGCCCATCTTCCAAGTCTGCCACTTAAGGAGAAGATGTAAGTCCCGCAGAAAATGAACCACTAGTCCCCAAACACCGGCTCATCTAGTGGTCTCCTGGATGAAACAAACCATCAGAGCATAGCCTAGATGCCTGGCCATGATATTGGGTTTGTTCTTATGCCAAAGAAGGAGCCGAGGAACTTGGAGCAGCTGTGTCAGAGGGTCTGGGGCTGCCGCTCAGATGGTGGGGTGCTTGGCCAGTGTACACAGAACCCGAAGTTTGATTCCCAGCAGTGTATAAACAAGGCAGAGCCATTTTGTACTGTAACGCCAGCTCTCCTCTCAGTAGGACCAAGAGTTCATGGTCATACACAACTACGTAATAAGTTTGAAGACAGCCTGGGCTACATGAGACCCTGTCTAAAAAATTATGGTACCTTAGTATGAATTATCAGATAGGCTGCCTGTGAGCATCAGTGTGGCGATAACAGAGCCCTTTCCTATTACATAGAAAGGGGTCCCAGAGTCCAGTGGCTGCACCCCATGCTCCAGAGCCCTGGTGTGTTAGATACTTGGGGGAGAGCACAGCATCTTTGGCATGGTGAGACACAGATGAACCTTTAGGGACATGGGGACAGAGACAAGGACATGCTGTATCACAAGAAAGGAGCTACTCTGTGAAAAGTAGGGAGCAGAATGCTAGCCATTGGGGACCGTATCCATCTTGATATTTTCCTCTGAAGAGTTATAGCATATATGATACGGGGAGAATGGGGGCAATCATCTCACTGTTGCGTCACATCCTGGTGGAGCCCATGTGTCTCCTCCATGACATGAGTGGCTTTTCTAGTCGTTTTCTTCTTACTTTTAGATTACAAAAGGTATAGGTAACATTCTGGGGAAAGAGAACACTTCCTGGGATGGCTAATCCCAGTTGTCAGCGTGAATGCATCAGGAATCAACTAAAAACACAAGCTGCTGGGAACCTCCACCAGGGGCTTTCAAGGTCAGAGATTCCGAAACAGGAAGAGCCACTCTTAACTGCAGCATCACAATCTGGTGGCAGCCCAGATGGAAGGACGTGGAAGAAGGACACTTTCCTTTTGACCTGCTTGCCCTCCCTCTCCCTGGTGAGCTCATCCAGCCTGTTGCTGCAGCGTTCCTCCCCCAACTTCTGCAGGGTCCTAACATGGACTGAAGACTAACAGCTCTCCAGCAGTCCTCCAGGCCTGCAGCACCAGATTGGAACTGTGGAGACACCAGCTCTGTGGATCAAGCAGGAGCAGCTAGGTTCTTGGTCTCTCCAGTGTGAGGCAGTCATTGATGGATCCAGATTACCTCCCATAAACTACTCTAGTAAATTCCCCTCCCCCTCCAGGAAGAAAAGCATGCGTGTGTGTGTGTGTGTGTGTGAATGTGTTTGTATGCATGTGTATATGTATGTGTGTGCATGCATGCATGTGCACACAAGGTATACATGCACATCCATGAGCAGGCATTCTATCAGTTATGTTCCCTTGGAAAACATTCCTGTTTAGAATATCTTAACTTAAAAACTTTTATATTCATTTTATGTGTCTGCATTATATGTCTGTGTGTGTTTTGTGCCCACAGAGATCAGGAGAGGGATTGGGATCCCGGAGAACTAGAGATATAGTCAGTTATGAACTGGCATAGAGGTGCTGAGAATCAAACCCAGGTTCCGGATAAGGGCAACAAATGTCCTTAGACGCTGAGTCATCTCTCCATCCCCAATATTTTAATTTTTAAAAACCATGAGACTCTTCGTACTTTTTAGATTCTGTATTGTAAATGAAGCCTGTTCGTTCTGTACCATATTTGAGGAAAAGTATTATGATTGTTTAGACATCTAGATAGTCTACAATTATCCTAAAAGTCATATAACCTGATCGACATTCTGTATTTATAAGTTGTTTTTATAATTAATCCTGCATCCAATGATGGCATTCTGTTTGGACTCTCATTAAGGCCCAGAGGAACCTCTGTGCATCTGGTCCTCTAACTACTATGTGCTATGGAATGTGGCTGCAATGGTGATACACAGCCAGGAGACCTCATAGCCATGTGGGACACATCTGACACTAAAGTTCAAGCTGTTTGGTTTCACAGTAGCCCTTCATGAACATCTACCCTCACTCGTGTTTCTATTTTTCCAATCACACTTAGACCTATCTGGAATCTGCCGGCACAGCTAAGAGAATGCTTCTCGAGACTGCAGAGCAAAGACAGAAATGTATCATTTTTGATATTTAAAGTGCCCAGAGGCAGCTCCAAACTTCCATTACTCGCAGACACCAATGCACACTTTTTATTTTGTTGCTGGAGAGTGGAGATGCATTTAGAGTTTCGAAAATACCCACAAGGAAAATCCTCACCCAGGAAGGAAAGCATCATGGCCCAGGAGAGAGATGATGAAGCCCATGGAGATGCTGAAAGTCTGGCCTGTCTGAGATCCCTTAAAAAAATGTGAGATGGAAGATGTACCAATTACCTCTGAAGCACAAACTGATTACATAAAATTGTAGATGAGAGAAGAGGCAAAGCCTTTGTTTTTCTTTCTGGAAGATAAAACTGCTGTCTTCATTACTCCAGGGCAGGATGTGATGTCTCAGCCTTTGGGCACTGGCTCTCCGTCCCCTCTCCCTCCATCTGTGCTCTTTCTGCCCCTACACACACACACCACACACACACACAGTCTCCTTCCTGTTCAGTGTAAATGGAGGCTTCATAGATCCTCGAATGCTACTGTTGCCTTTGGCGTACTGTATTTCTAGGTGCAACCCCTGCCAGCACACTCCCCAAGTCCGTCTCCTTCACCCGAGTACCTGCTGCCATTTGCTGCTGTTCTAGTGGGTTTTGCGGGGACTGGAAAACTGGATGTCTCCAGCTAGGGATATCCAGAGGAAATGTTTTGCCAGGGCATTTTTGTTTAACCTTACGGGTCTTTTGTGTATATACCATGTTTTCTTATTTTGTGTTTCTAGGAAATTTCTGTGCATACAGACATGTATGTCTCTGCACCTATATGTACTTCTCATGATTTTTCTTTGACACTTTTTCTTCAGTTTGTGTGTTTCTTCCTATTCTGGCTTGTATGTTTTAATGTTGTTTGATTATTATTCTTTATATGCCTGTTTTTCTAAGGAGAAGCAGGGTGTGGATTCAGATGGGAGAGGAGATGGGAAGAATCTCAGGGGAAATGAGGGAGGAGAAGCTGTACTCAGAATATATTTTGCATAAACAAAATCTATTTTCAATAAAAGGAAAAAAACTTAAAAGGAAAAGGTTCATGTTTCAGGACCTTGACAAGTCTTCAGGAAGCGTCTGAGCAGACGCCTTCCAGACATTTTCCCTGAGTGTTTCCGCTATCTCTTACCAACGATTTGGAGGGCTGAATACCAAGTGTCTCGGTCTCACTTCCTGTTGCTATGATTAAAAACATCTTGGAAAAGCAACTTAAGAGCGAAAGTGTTTATTGGGCTCACAGCTGCAAGTCATAGTTCATCTGTGAGGGAGTCGGAGTGGCAGGGACTTAGAGTAGTTAGTCACATGACATTCCGAGTCAGGCGCAGAGAACAATGAATAGGTGGATGGATGGATAGAGGGAAGGATGCTAATGCCCAGCTTACTCTCTCCACTATTATACAATCCAAGATCCACTGCCTAGGGAACAGTGCCATCCACAGTGGGCAGGACTACCCTACAATCAAAATAAATCCCCACGGACACGCCCACAGGACATCCTTATCTAAATTATCCCTCATTGAGACTATATTCTTAGGTGATTCAAAGGTGTCTCACGTTGACAGAGGAACTAACCACCACATCACACCACTTTTTTTTAACCCTGTGAACTGTTGGGTCCTTCTAGTAACTAATTACATTTCACCCCAAAACCTTCCTGAAGACAAGGCACCAGCTACCCTGTTCTGCTATCCCAAGACCTGAGATAGATGTGAACCTTGATTATCAACCAGAAAACTCAAAATTCAGACAAAATGACAGAGACCATAGGTCTCTGCACTTGCGACTAATGCAGCATCTTCAAAGATCCTGATTGTAGCAAGAGAATCTTTGCACTGACTGTGGTCTGTAAATGACAACCAAGCTACCTTTGGAGATGGATCATTCGTGACAGGTGCAAGGAGCATAACACAGTGATAGACGGAGATGGCAGAGCCCACAGGGCAGAAGAGGCAGCATGTGGCGCAGGCAGAGGGTTTTCAAGGAGATGAGGAATGTGCTCCTGACAGGTGAGCCAAATCAAGTTAAACAGACAGAGTAGGTGGGGACACTGATTCAGGAGGCATGAAGAAGTAATTCTGGACTGGATGCCTTTAGGGGATTCAAGAACAGGGATGCAGCATCGTGCCCATCAGTATGGATGTTTTATCCTAGAGCATCATCCAGAAGAATGGAAGTTGGCAGCAAGGCAAGTGTAAGAACGAACAAACCCAAGATGCGTCTGTAAACAGCCTGCGACGAGATGGGAGAACTGCTACCGCCACCCAGGCTTGGAGAAGAGCCCGAGAGAGGGTTATAAATGCATCGTGTCATTATTAAAAGAAAGCGCTGTCGTTTTGTTTCTTGGCTTGTGTTCTAGTTTCCATCCTATCGCTGTGATAAACACAGTGATCAAAAGCAATTTAGGAGAAGAAAGATTCCTTTGGCTTATCCCTCCAAGTCACAGTGCATCACTGAGCGAAATCAGGACCGGAACTTGAAGTAGAAGCCATGGAGGAATGGTACTTGGGGGCTCATTCTCAGGGTCATGTTATCAGTTTTCTTATACAGCTTAGAATTGTCCACCAGGAATGGAGCTCTCCTCAATGGGATTTGCTCTTCACCATCAATTAACAATCAAGGCAATCCCCCATTAACTTGATCTAGGTAATCTTGGGAGACTCCATTCTCAGATGACTCTAGTTAGACAGGTAGTCAAAACTTTCGGAAATATGGCTTCTCTGAGGTAGGGAACAAGTAGCACCCTGAGCAAGTGCAGTCCTGTGTAAATGTATGTGGTTGACATGGTCACAGCCATGTCAAGGACATGAATGCTTTAACACTGTGGGAATGCAAAGCCTCCCTGGGGTGAGGCTTAGAGGGATTTTGAAAACTTTCCTCTGGGAACAGTGTGTGTAAAAACTAGCAACTGTTACTTCTTCCTCCTGTAAGTTTATAGACTGAGACTAGTCACCTACAGAGAGCTCCTATCCAGACTAGCTAGCCCCTGCCCCCTGTCCTGTATATAATAAATACAGCAAATATCTGGGTTGTTGCATAGTTCATGCACAGCCTGTCTGGCCACAATTTTTCTGAGCGTGTTTCTGTGTTGATCTTTTCTTCATTCCTTCACAGTTCCTATTCTGGGTTCTGCATGGACACAGCACTCTAGCTTCTAATCTTGCCCACTGGGTTCACGCTTCTGGAATTTTCAGGATTTCATCAGAATTTCTCTAAATGTTACCTGAAAAACAGGCCTGTCCTGTTTTTCTCTGAGTTACCTACCAACAATGAGCCTTGAGTATTTACATCTCTCCTGCTTTACTCTCAAGAGTTTGCAGCTGAACATTCGTGACCATTCAATCAACACAGGCTGGTGGGTGGGAAATCAGATGTCATTTCATAATGTTTTTGAGAATCATATTTTCTCCCTCAGAAATTCAATAAACACCCTACAGCACTATCCATCTTTGATTTTAAGTTCAAGCCATAAACCTGCTACAAAATGTATATGAGAAAGGAATGCACAAAAGTTCCTCAATTATTTGTCTTTGTTTTATGTCATTATTTCATTTCTCGTAATCCTCCAGATGATGACTCAGTAGGATCTTTCAATTCCAAAGTCAATGAAAATGATTGCAATAAAATATCTGTCTGTAAAAATCAACTATAAAAAGGATAGATGGTTACACTTGCCCCTGGCCAAGTAATTGGTTGAAAACTTGGCATTAAGATATTTAGTTATAAAAAAAAATGTGTCTAAGAAGCTGAGGAGATGCCTTGAGAGTACAGGGACCTGAAATCCTCCTTAAATGTCTAAAAAGCTGGGCATGATGGTGCAGGCTCATCAGCCCAGCTGTGGAAATGCATGGACACACACAGTGGATCCAAGCAGATCTGCCTTGCATGGAGTTCCCCGTCCACTAGCATGTAGAGTGGACCCCCTGGGGGTTCCTGCATACATCCCAACACAGATCCATTCAGATCATTTCCCTCTGTAAAGCCTGCTCTACTAGTTGGATCTCCTCCTTCTAGATGGTCTTTCAGCTTATCTTTGTGGGGTGGGGGGGTATTTATCCTGAGTTGTACTATAATCAATCACACATTCACATACAGCCCTACAACTCATGCAGGGCTCCTTAATGCCCCACACACTATCAGCCCCTTCACAAGTGTTCAGCAATACTCCTTAAGCAAGTTCATCCCCCTTGACCTTCACCCTTCCCTGTTAGAGATTCCCAGGCAAATGTTGGTTGATGGTACTTCTCCAGTCAATGAGAAGAGAGTCTTCAAGACAAAACGCCATCTATTGTCTCATTGTCAGGCCACATATCAAGCCCATCTGTGCCTATACCGCAGACAGCTTGAATCACATCTGTTAGCCACACACATTAATGGGACTCTGTAGCCACATATCCATCAGAATCAGTAAGGCAGTGAAACTAATTTAATACACTACAATCTCTATCCAAAGCCAGCTAACAATGAAACGCTGAGATATATTATACCCTCAGTTAATTCCTTTCTGTTAACTTGGAAATCATCCCTTGCTGTTGTCTCATAAAACCCAAGGCAACCCGGAAGTCCCAAGAAGGGGCTGCTTATATATTTATTTGATGATGGCACCTAACTCTCATTTAGTTTCATCTTTAAACAGACTTATAAAATCTATATATTTTGGCCATATCCCTGTTACTTCTTTTCTAAAAACATGTCATTTCTCTGCCTCTGAAAAGAGCAATTTATTCTAAAGATATGAGGTGATTTCTTTGCAATTCCCAGCAGGACAATTTGATCTTGATTATATTTTCAACGAATTTAATTTTTAACTTTCACATTTCGCTTGAACTACCAACCCATGCCACATTCACTGAAATGTTTGCTTTGGCCAACATTGTTGATACAAGTATTAAGAGAGAAATGTTGTTGGAGAAAACTTTATCCAACACCATAGCTTGATTAACTAGCAAATGATTCTCTATCAGCAGCGCTGTCCTCCTTGATAGATGGGGTAATATTGCTGTGGGAGCATATGGCATCCATCAACATACGAAATGGAAATCTAAACACTGGTCTAACATCTGAGCCTGGAGATCATCAGATGTGGGTCTCATGCATATATGCATGACTGCATGACCAAGAGCTTGGAATTGTTAGAAAATCTTCCAAAAGTGACCCAAACAGAAATCTGAGTGGTAACTTGGAGAGACTGTATCAGTTCTTAGTGCCTTCCGTTGTTATATAAATAACTTGCTGTGTGTTTTGCATATGTGGGGAATTTGATTAAGATAAAATATAGTGAGGGAAACTTAAGAAGTAATGGACTTTAAAACCCAACATTCACGATGGGGGGTCAAAGTTCAATGAATGGAACATGAGGCAAAGTCAAACAGTTCCTCGTTAAGCACTAATGAAATGAAGGACTCAAATATAAACACTCAGAAAGGGGGACTGGCCAGTCCATTTTAAAGTATTCAAAAATGAAAGTGTAACACTTTTATCCTTGAAAACTTGACCATTTCTCCAAATTCAAAACAAATTCATAATGATGAAATGGAAACCAAAACTAACATCATAACATCCTGCCAGAAATGAGACTAAATCTATTTCACTAATATGTTAATCTGTTTCATGGGAGGGAAGGTCTGTTTTGACTCCAGATCTCAGGCAATTTGGACACATGCGTTTGGGCAGAACAGCAAAGCACTGGGAGAGGGACTTGCAGGCAAAGCTTCAGTTCCAGACAGACTGGAAGGAGAGAGAAGGGAGAGGTTGAAGATTTGATATATCCTCAAAGGTCCCAACCCCGGGTATTTCAACAGGACACCACCTCAATTGTCTCCCACCTTCAAACAGCACCATCAGCTGGAGATGACATCAACACCTGAGCCCAAGGAGAAGACATTTCTCATTCAAACTGCAATGGGTTGATGTAATTATATTAGTTATAGCAGTGAAGTATGATGGGAAATCATATTTTCCGAGACAGTATATTGTAAATCACTTTCAGGCACAGGGCATGAAAAGCCAACCTGCCTACCCACAGGCCTTCCTCGGTGGTGGCACTCCTTATTTGTTCACAAAACTATATGTTATCTTTTCTTTATTATTTGATGGTTTTCTTTCAAATGTTCTTAATAGATTTAAAATTATTATTGAGTTAATATGAAATCATTATTAAAAAGCAAACTCACTTCCATGGAAACTGAAATATATGTCCCAACCACAAAAGGACTGCAGTAAGCAGGCAAAATGGACCAAATCCACATAACACATGGAGTTTTAATTTGGTCTTTTGGAGTGCCTTAGTCAAAAGGAAGTTTATGTGAAGCCAATTCCAAGTTGAATTCTCATATAGCACACCGGCCCATCCTGAGGATTTCCTTGTTGCCAATTGCCAGTATCTAGGAATAGCCCCTTTCCTCCTAGAGCTCTCCAAATCTACCTACCATCTTCAAAATTGTTATCATTTCTCTTTTATTGTCATCTATGGCACCATAAAGACAAAATCACCCTAAGATGTCACAACAGGAGCATTTTTACAGCCTTTCCTGACCGACCACACAAGACAATGTTGAGGAATCAATAAGAAAGCATAAGACTTAAAGGGCTCGCTGAAACAACACTGTTATTTATTTTTAAGTAAGGCTACCGGTTCCTTAACTGTATTTAACCTCTACTCACTGCACATTCTGTTTTTATTTTTGTAGTTCTGGGGGTTTACCATGCTGGGCAAGCATTCTACCACTGAGCTACAACCCCAGCCTCCTCTCCTCCTAAGAAAGCAAGACTATGGGAGACAATGTGCCATCCGTGAAATAGGCCAGTGCCTTCAGCCCAGGCTGGAGGGTTTCTCTCTGCGGGGCACTCCAACAGCTCCAAAGGCACTTTCATTCTGGGTCTTGGTAAAGAAAGATCAAGGCAATTCCACATGGCAACTGAATTCCAATGGTTATTTTCCCAGGTCTCTCTAGATCGTGCATTTTCTGCAGGTGGACAGCACTAACGTTGGAGGATGGAACCAGTGCACCACCACAATGTTGTTTTTTTTAAAAAAAAAAATAAAGTAAGAATAGGACATTTTAAGCAACAATGCCCATAAGGCAACATCTAGAGAACAATTAAGAACAAATGTTCTTTTTGTTTCCTATGAGAGGAGGGAAAGGGAGTTAAGGAGAGAAGAAGGCAGAAAGGGAAGAAAGGAATCTGGCTATAAAAAGAATCACGGCAAGATCTTTAAGTTGTCTGGATCTCAGCTCTCTTATGTAAAATAGATCATTGGAGGGATATGAAAGATAACCATTAGCAACAAAGTAGAAACTAGGGCCTCAATTCTCCCCTCTTAGGCATGTTTAAGACCTCAAGGGCAAATGCTGGCAGTATAATGGATGCTTGTATTAACTTCTCTATACTTGCTCTAACAAATCGCCAGAAATGAAGTGACTCAAAAAGGCAGAGGGGAATTCTCCTATGTGACTACTACTGAGTGATAGAGATCCAAAGTCAGCATCGCTGGGCTAAGATCAAGGCCACAAAAGCAAGAAAGTAAAGATCACAAAGTGCTATGCTCCCCAGGCAAAAATCCATCCCTCATCTCTTCCCAATTCTAGTGACCACCGAATTCTTCAGCTTGGGGCCAGTCTCTGCAGCCTCCAGGTTAGCAGTGCCCTCATCTCTGTATTCCACCCCACATCGCCATGCTCCGGTGCAGCTCCAGCTTCTCTTGTTGCCTCCCCCTCAAGCCATTCCTGATCCCATTTAGAGCTCAATTGGATAATCTAGAATGATCCATCCCCTATCTCAAGACCCCTGACACCATCACCTCTGCAGAGGTGCTTTTACCAAGGGAGCCAGTGCTTAGAAGCTGAGGGCATCTATCTCCGGTATCTGGGGAAAGATGTCTACAGATAAGTAATTACATTAACTAGATATCAGAAAGAAACCTTACTATCGTGTGTCCAGTAGTAAATCTACAATTACTGCAGAGAGAACAATGAAGACTCTGTCTTGCTTGGCCAGACCTTTTATTCATTGCTTGTTGAGGCTCTTCAGTCCCAGCTCACGTGTGTGTGTGTGTGTGTGTGTGTGTGTGTGTGTGTGTGTGTGTGTACACTGTGCCATCTAAAGAAGGATGCTCTGCTTTCTTGCTGTCATGCATGTCCATATGCTGTACTGTGGACACCAGAGAATCTGCATGCCATAGTCCTTACTGTACAAATCCTGGCATCATTAAAGAGCCATGCCAGTGCAAGCGAATGGCATACCATGGCCACTGTCCCCTGCTTTGGGAACTGTGCTCTTATGTTCAAGTCAACGCTTAGAAAGGGAAAAAATCACACCTGTTGTTTTTCCTACAATTGCATTTTTCAGGGTTCTGCATATGAAAATATTGCTGCAGTCATCAGCAGGTGAACAGACAATATTTTCGTTACCTGAATAGGGTCTCAGATGGAAAATCAATGGCATTGTTTAAAATGACAGCAATTTTATGCTGCTGCCCAAGCTGAAAGACTAATCCTTTCCCCAGTGTCTGCGTGTGAGCTGAAAAGATGAAATTGTTCTCTCTGTCCAGGGGCTCCACGAGATGCTGAGGTCAGCAGCGTATTAATCTTGAGGGAGCATAGGTTGCTTTACCATTGCTCCTTGGATTTCTGCCTTTCCTGCTGGAATCTGTATTTTGTTTGCATATGCAGTTTATATCTACTTAAAAAGGAAAGAGCCCACTGACTGAGGGGCCAGGCAACTGGTACTTACCTACCTACTATAGTCAGACTCTTGGACAGTCTAAGACAAACTAAGAGCCATTCACATGCTTGGCTAAATACCATAAAAGCACAAATGTGGATATTACCTCCATCTTTCAAGGGAATGACCGTTTTTATTAAGGCAAACAAAGCAATTTTCCGAAATGTCTAAGGGGACGCGCTACAAAGACAACACATGGGGGGGCAGGTGTAACAGGACAAGTAGAAATGACTTCGGTCTTAAGAGATGGGGTAAGTGACGGTGCTGAGTGTTAAAAGAGACAGGCTGACCAGAGGACGGAGATGAAGACTAAGAAGGGCATTTTACAGATAAATCTCCCCTTGCAGAACAGATCAGGAAGTCACATCCCGTGCAGACCCCCTTGCCAAGATGACACAGCAGCCAAGCCTTTGAAGATGTCCCTCTTCTGTTGGGAACACAGCCTGCCTCATGCTCACCTGCAGTGGTCACAGACACCGTGGTGACAGGGGCTTGGGAGTGAAAATGACATAGGCATGCTGCCATCCCCGGAGGTCGTGAGCCTGCTAAGAGCAGCCAACTTGCTGACAGAACCGAGCTCCGTTCTCCCTCACAAGTCGGATGGAGGCAGGCAGCCATCAGAATCATGTTCATTCTGTGCCCTCTGCTCCTTCCTCGCACACAGCACAGCCTGGCAGACCTCCGTGTGCTGCTCGTGGGCTCTTCCGATCCCAGCACAGAATTCTGGGCTGCGACGCGTTCAGCTGGAGATGGAAGGAGGGATAAGGCAGCCCCGACTCCATCAGCACAATGCACACCTCTCCTCTCGCCATCACTTGAAAGTATTTTAAAACCACAAAGCCATAAAATTCCAATAAGACAGCATCTTCAAAACTAACTGCAGCATGGATGGTTCTCATGTGCTAAATGACAGTGGATGCTGGAAAGCTGCAGGGTAGCATAGAGAGCCTAGGTGGGAACTGCTTCCTGCCTGCCTCCTCCCAGCACTCAGTATAGCTTAACATGATAGACCAGAGGCTGGGGCAATAGATCAGTCGATAAAGGGCTAGCCTTGAAAACACAAGGATCTGAGGTTCCTTCCCTAGATCTTATCAAAAAAAAAAAAAGCCAGTCGTGGCACCATATGCTTATTCTGGGGAGACAGACGGAAGATCCCTCCTAGGGCTCACTGCCCAAAGGGCCTATTCGGTATGCTCCAGACCAAAAAAATAAATAAATAAATAAAATAAAATAAAAAAGACCCTCATCTTCAAATACGAGGTAGGTGGGGAACAATAGCTGGGGTGGTCCTCTCTGGCCTCCACCGGTGTTTGCAAATGCTCCGTCGCCCCCCAGCAGATGGATGTGTTCATCTAGATTAGGATCCACACAGAATGGCAGACACCTGCTATAGACTTCTGTTCCATAGACGGAGCAGCTACTTCAGATCTGAAATTACCTAACAGACTGCCCCCATCCTCCAGGGTGGCTTCCTTTAGTCCCCATATTTAGGAAAACAACAGAGATAGTTCAGTTTCAAATACCGAGTGAAGAAACTTCTTCCTCAAGGTTAAAAAATAAAAAAGGAAAATAAAATGATATGGTCTTTCCATTTAAAATGCTCTAAAGGTCAGTAATATATTTTTTGAACACTAGCAGAAAATTTAGCATGAAACTTTAAATCACCATTAAATCGTGGCTGAGAATTTCCATTCCATTCAGCATCAGAGTGGTGGTGCACAGCCACAAAATGCCAATGGGCAAGAAAAAGGCCCTCTCCACTGTGTCCCAGGCAGCAGGAGGCAGGATGGTTTCCTGTACTCCAGAGTCTGAGAGTGCCAGTTTCAAATGTCTAAAAAAAAATACTTTAAGAGTTCTTTGCTCTACTCTAAAGAATTCTGTTTTTTAAGCTTTTGTTTTTATTGGGCTATATATTTTTCTCCGTTCCCCTCTGTTCTTCCCCCCTCCCCTTCTACCCTCTCCCATGATCCCCATGCTCCTAATTTACTCAGGAGAGCTTGTCTCTTTAAGGATTATTTTTAAAAGATGCAAGAAAATTTTATTTTTTTAAGCTTTCTGAGACACTGAGCAGCACCCATTCCCATCATTGGTGCCTCGAGTCCATGCTCAGTGGTTTCTGCTTCCAACAGCTTCCCTCAGTCTTAGTTTGCTTTGGTTCCTATGAGAAACCTCCTGATTGACAGCAACTTGAGGGAGAACGGAGATTATTTCATCTTACTCTTTCAGGTCATGGTCCATATTTGAGGGAAGTTGAGGAAGAAGCCAGAACCTGGAGGTAGGAAGTGAAGCATGGACTGTGGAGGAACACGGCTTGCTGGCTTGATCCTAGGCTCACCTTGCGCTCCCTTCCTTATACAGCCCAGGCACATCTGCCTAAGGGATGGAACCACCTCCAGTGGGCTGAATTCTCTTATATCAATTAGCAATGAAAAAAATTGTGTCACAGACATGGTTATCAGCCAGTGTGATAGATTCAGTGCCTCAATGGAGGATCCCTCTCTCCAACAGTGTCAAGCTGACAACCAAGATTAACCATGACACCCACTTAGTAATTGAAGCCAAAGATTCTCCCACTCAACCTGAAAATGACAATGACACTCTGAAACAGCCAATACAGCTACCATGAGGCCTGATGTCATCAACAATGGGACGTCGTTAGTTAGTTCCCTTTAGGGTCCAAAGGGAATTCTGTAGTGCAGGCAGATGATGGCCAGGGCAGATGACATCACCACGAGCCACCTTCCCACAGACACCTGCCCCTACTTTCAGCCTCTTCATCTTAAAATCAGGCTTCAGGCCAACATGGACAGATGGCAAATTCTACATCCTTTATCAGAGAGAAGCCTTAGTCGTCTGAGGGGTGGACAAGTACTGAATGCCTTTTCCCAAACTTGATCCAAGTAGCAAGGAGGAAGAAGTCACCAGAAACCAAAGAGACAAGATGCATGGACGGGTGCCAGCTCTAGGATCCACCCAAGGCAGGAGCCTAGGAGGGGTGTGAACTCCCTGACCTCATTTTGCCTATGTCTCGTCTCTAATTAATTTTGTATCGCTGCCACAGCATATCCAGAAAATAGAATACAAGCAACATCAGTTTCACACAAGGCAAACATGAAACTTCTTTTCAGTGTTGGCAGGTCAGAAGACGGGGGGGAGTCTCACAAGTGTGGCTCCTTATGCTTCGCTTGTGGATGGCCAGCCATCTTGTTCTTGTGGACAGCACTGGCCAACCTGCTCCCTCATATCCTGCTGGTCCTTAACACCCCTAAACCCACAGAGGAGGCTCTTGCTGCAGAGGAAGATGACTGTATCTTAGGAAGTAAACATCACTCAGAAAATTATTTTTACCCTCGTAGCTTACAACAGTAAAGCGGGAGATTTCTCTACCCACTTGTAGATGAAACTCCCCAGGGGACACTCAACCACAGGAGGCTCTGCCGTCAAAACACACGGACGTCAAGGAGACTCTTTAACAGTGTTGACCCCTTCAGTTGCTGTCAACTGCACTGAATTCCATTTCATTGGGGAAAGCAACGAAGTAATTTTTTGTACACGCATCAGGAGCTATGGGCACTGCGTTAATTACAGTTTTCACAAAAGTCTCCTGTCAACTTCATAATTGCTGCATTCCTGAAGGTTATGCATTTGCTGTCTGAATCAACTTAATTCTCCTTGGCAACATACAATGCATCGGGTCCAATTAGCTGTTAACGGTTTATGTTCGATGCTTAATCTCTTTATGCACTGTCTGCAGATTAAGGTAGATAAATGGCTCAAAGTTCTTTCAAGGAAATATTGAAAAAAAAGTGAGCGGAACCCTGAAGTTCAGAATGACATTTGTATTGCTGTGTTGAGATGCATGGGTGGCACTAACAAGATACCACAGACTGGGCATCTTAGGTGACGGACATTTATCTTCTCATAATTCTGGATGGGTGATAGTTCAAGTCCAAGGCATTATCAAGATTGGATCCTGTGAGACCTCTTTCCTTGGCTGGCATATGGTTGCTGCACCACAGAATCCATAAGCTGGGAAACTTAACAGGAAAAGATTATCCCCTGCAGTTTTGGAGGTGGAAAAAAAAATCTAAGAATGACAAAGGTTCATATTGGACAAAGGCCTTCTTATATATAATCCAGGACAAGAGCAGAAGAAAAGAAACAGGAGTGGAGAGGTTGACAGGAGATGAGGGGAGAAAGGGAAAGAAAGAGAGAAGTAGAGGAGGAGAGAAAAATAAAAAAGGATAGAGATAGAGACAGACGACAGACAGACACAACAAACTCACTCTCTGGACAACACATCACTCCAGAACAACAGCATATGGATGTGTGAACATATCCTCCTAGTCTGTGAACATACCCTCCTGAACTAATCTTGACTTAAGGGTGCTGTCCTCACTGTTACATTAGGGAATATGCTTACAACCATACCCTAGGCACACAACGAGTCACAAGCAGCTCTGAACCATCTGAAGTTAATTCTCATCAGGAGTGAGGCTGGCAACACATGAGGGGCTGTAGAGAAGACTGAGCACGTCACAGCACGTTCTGCTCTTCCCGATAGGGAATCAATTCATAGCAACCAAATGGAAGCTTACTATCATCTGCAACTCCCATTCCAGGGGATCCAATCCCTCTTCTGAACTCATTCCTGCATGTATGTGGCATGCAGACATACTCAGGCATACACACGTACATATTAAATTTAATAAATATTTATAAAAGGTTTCAACATATGGATTTGTGGGATACTATAGAAAAGAACTTCGATGGGAACACAGAATTTAAAATAACATGGATTGAGATAATTTCACTCCAAATGTAATTTATTATTAACAGTGAAGAAAATTAAATCCAATATCAATTACGTGAAAGTTGAACTTTTAACAAATGGACTGTCCACTTATCCTCAGACCATAAGCTGAAAGATGTGGAAATGTTATAAAGAATATAATACAGCCATCTTACAAAATTTTGAAATACAGCATAGTGCACTATGTGAAAAACTACTTGATATTTTTCCAGAGAAGTAAAAATTAATATTCCCCATCCAAAATTAGTTTCTTACCTAAATAATGCTGAGAAAAGATCAAAATTTAAATATACGTATAGACTAATAAGATATTTTTCTAAGGTGGGGGAATAAATCACTTGGGATGATACTGAAATCCTACTGTGCCCCAGGTACCCACAGACCAGGGCTAGATCCCAGTCTGTGGGTTTCCCTTTCTAGTAGGGACACAATAGTAATGCAAATAAGCAAGGCTACTCCCAGACTGCAACAGTCTTATGGAGAAAGCAAGGGCAAGAGGCCCAGAGAACCACTGAAGCCCCAAGAAGCAGTTCACAATGGCTTCATGGAGAAGGTGACTGTTGAGGAGAGACTTAAGGATAAGAAACACACCCTGTCATACGGAGAGCAAGGAAGGAGATGGGCTTCAACACTAGGATTTCAGAAGGCTCAGACTGGTTTAGAGAAGGACCTGCTGTGGCTGGAGATAGCAGAGAGTTTGGTTTTCTTTTTTTTTTTTCATTTTTTTTATTTCAGACACTTTTTTTATTGTTATTAAAAAATTTTCCACCTCCTC
>LOJH01020789.1:5649-17112 GCA_001685095.1 Ellobius talpinus | reverse complement strand
TCATTGAAAGAAGTCAAGCAGAGAGTGAGCGATGGCTTTGGTAGCTATAGGTATAGCTGCTTAAGCAAGAGCATGGGTAGGAACTTTGCTGGTGAGGACTGAGGAGTGAGTAGTGATGAAAGAGAGGAAACCAAGGTTGTGAGAAGAGTGGAACTCAAAGAGAAAATCATGGCTAAGAAATCAAAAAAGGCAAAGGTCTGAAGATGTAAGCAAAAGAGGATGTGGGGTCTGGAGACCATACAATAGTAAGCTTAGATGCTATTGTTAAGACATTAGCCTAGAAAAAAATGGGGAAGATTTTCTCAGAATAAAATGCAATGCAAAGAAGGAGGAAAGGAAGAGAAATAAATTTATTTATCTATTTATCTATCTATTTATTTATTTATTTATCTAGAGAGAGTTTCTCTGTGTAGTTTTGGAGCCTGTCCTGGTATTCACTGTGAAGCCCAGGCTGGTCTCAAACTCACAGATATCTTCCTGCCTCTGCCTCCTGAGTATTGGGATTAAAGGTGTGCACCACCACTGTCTGGGTAGGAAGGGGAATTTTAAGGACTTGATATGTGATATTGAGGGACTTGCTAAGAAAATAAATGATTTTGCCAGCTTTTAGCAGATATGAGTCTCATGGTTGAAGATATAATAGTGGTGGCAGGGTTTCCCCTTAAAATAATGCATGTTGTCACAGTAGAGGTCACTCAAGAGCAAAAAACATAAGGATTGATACGCTAGAGACCTGTTGTGCAGTAGCCTAGTTACTCAGTATTATTCTATATCAGATGCCATTCTGTTATTACAGGGTAGGGATCTGTAAAATCTGACTTAGAATAGTTTCAAAACATCTTGTAATTTCATATAACTTAAAAATAGCATCTCATATTGAATTTGAATATAGAAAATATTTAATTTAAAAATGTTGTTTTATGGTCATGGTAAAGTTGGCTAGAGGGGCTTTGTCCACATCAATCCAATCACCGCTAAAATTACTCGTTAATATATGGGCCCATTCACAATGACTATTAACTGGACTTATGAAAATGGATAAAGCCATCAGTATCATTTTCTCAATTACTCATGTCTAAAGTACTTTATAGTCCTAAAGATGCCAAAGCATATGTTATATAATAAGGACGTTCTGCTTTGTGTGCTTAAGAATGATAAATGATAGCTATTCTTTTGAAAGGCTTTTATGAGGAACAGGCAGATCTTCATTTTTACAACTAGGAAATGTTACATCTGAGGAATTAAAGTGAACAGGATTAAAGATAGGATGATAAATGAAATGTGATGGAAACCCAAGGAGTGGAAATTGCTGACGAGGAGACCAGGGCTGCTGCTTGCTCTGCCACAGCAAGAAATCCTCTTGACTTCTGGAAAACTATTCTCGATGTCAGAATAGTAAATAGATATACATATGGAACACTCAATTGAATGTTTCTTAATTGGACAACTGCATCTGTGTTCTAATTATTAGCAGCTCCAGGAACTAGAGAGCCAATCAGCAGACAAGTTTCCAGTATCTGATGAAGCACAATTTAGAGAACTATGACTCAGAACATTCTATGTACTCGCTCTTATATTAATCATTTTTAAATATCTTCTTAATAATGAGTTAGGGGTTATTAAGCCCTCACTGTAGATGATAACACTTATGCTCACCAAATTTGTATACTTTTTTCAAGGTTAAGCAATCACAAAGTTGTGAGAGTCAAGCCCAACTTCTATCCTCTAGCTTCAGATATCACACAGTCTCTATGTACTTTTGGTCTTTAGGGTGATAACAGCTTCTGGTGAAAGAAAAAAAAAATCGAAGAATAGGAAAGAGCATAATAGAAGAAAGGGGATATAGTAGAGCAGAGATGAGTCCCTTAAGGAGAAAAAGTGCTCCATAAAGAGATTGACATTTATGCAATGGATGCCTAGTTTGTGTTTCTCTTTAGATGATCACTTTGTCCGTTCACAAGCTAAAATCTACACAAGCTTGGCTTGTTTCTGAAAAGTAGAAAGCAGTGTTGTTGGAAGGAAATATTTACTACTAAGGTATATTTGAATGGGAATAGAACTGATAAACTAAGATTTGAGAGACAGGATACCTGAACTTTGATCCTAAATCTGCCACTGCTTCTTGGTGGCCTTAGACAAACCCTAGGCCTTTTGTGTCTCAGTTTTCTCTTTTTATATTTGTCAGTTGAAAGTGTAATACATTTATACAATGCATCTTCATCATATCATTCCCTCACATGCCTTCCCAATTCCTCTAAGACCCACCCATCACATCTTCCTTCCAATTTCACATCCTCCTTTAAACTTTTATATAGATTTTTATGGGTATGCCATCATCCACTGAAGTGTAGAAACTCTACTGGTGGCCATACTTCCAAAGAAAAGTGATTTTCCTTTCTTCAGAAGTCATCAGTGAGCCATAGTTCCCAGCCACATGTCACAATTTATTTAAGCTGCCTTGATTGTGTCTGCTGTGAATACACATGCACAACAGTTGTAGCATGTCCAGAGCACAGCATTTCAAACTGCAAACTGATGTGTGCTCAACTCCATACTTCTCCAGTGTTGCTTTTTTTGTGATGTAATTCCCATTGTTAGATGCCGCCAATAATTTTTAAAATGCCCAAAGTGAAACTCTAAACTGGGACTTTGACCTTCATTGTTACCAAACATATATCTACATTTTTATTCCCCAACAAACCGGTGGTGATAAAGTCTATTACTTTTTCTAACCCTTTGCCTCTGAAAGGACTTACCAAGGCGAGACCAAAGCTTTAAACAAGTCACAATTTAGTTACAGTTTTGGTAAAGTAAAAGTAAATTTTTAAATATACTTTAATATTTTAATTATTAAGCTTTTAACTATACACCAAATAATAATAGACATCCACACATATTTATAACTTTTTTTATGACTTAGTAACCAAGAAAAATAAAATGAAAAATCCATTATGATGTAAAATATTGCTGACCTAAGTCAAAGACAATATTCCCTTTTTACTTGAGGTATAAACACAACAACACACTGTGACACAGAAAGGAGCTGATATAAGTGACTGGTAGCCCAAAGAAATGAAGATATGTCATATTCATGAGTTGTAAAACTTTATAATTTTATGATGTTAATTTTACCCGTACTAACCAATTGACTCAGCAATTCTCCATAATAGAATTAGGGGCTTTTTATGTTGCAGATGAGACAAGCTGGTTCTAAAATTTATAGTAACATTATTAAGAATGTAAAATTTCAAACAATTTGAAATATAAATATAAGATTAAAAGACATACACACTTTGCCTTCATGACTTCACTTAGAGTCAGCTGAATTAAAAGAATGACCCTGTTAAGGATTAAACAAACAGAACAGTGGGACACAGCTTAGTGTATATATATATATATATATATATATATATAAAACCCTGTGTATTTTATCAATGTTATCAGCACAATACAAGGAGGAAAATTCTTTTTCAACAAATGGTACCCAAATAAACTAAACTCTAGTTTAACTAACTTCTCACTTAACCTTGATGGGCAAAGTTACCTACATTGAGCTCAAATAGACCCCAAGATTTTTCTGTCCAAATATATGTTAACTATGCATGTAAGCCGCTTTCTTCCTTGCTTCTCTCCCTTCTGCCCATTTTTAAAACTAGGAAACAAACCAATGACATAAAGCAAGGCAATAAGAAAGTGTTTACCGTAGTCCATAGAGGACAGTTCCATCAGGATGCAGTCTTATCATTCGGTTTTTCACTGTGACCCCATGCACAAATGATTTCTTGTCATTGAGAAAGTAGGTGTCTGGTACCCAGAGCTGGTCAGCTACCCTGTTGTCAAGAGTCAGGTTTAATGGGATTCCAGAATATGAAAGCCTCTTGTCCTTCCAAGACTGCTGGAAATACATGGTAAGTGTATAATCCTGTGAAAGAAAACAAAAAGGAATTTTACCACCATCATCATTACAGATCATTTGTTGAGAATCCAAGCACACAGGGTCAGCAAGAAAGCCCAGCAAGCTTATAGCACAAACTTGAAAGGCTGAGTTCATTCCCTGGAACTCTTGTAAAGATGGAAGACAAAAATTGACTCCACAAAGTTATCTTTTCACCTACACATCTGTGCCATGCTCCCTGACACAACATCAAATACCTACACACTAATAAATGGCAAAATATATTTTATAAGAATAACCTGTAAATATGGTGTTGTGGATGCTTAGAGTCCCTTCCTGTTACCCGAGATACATTTGAATACAATGAAATTTCTACCTCCAAGCATAGAGCAACACAATATAACATCTTTATATGCTAGAAGTCCTGGAGCAGTGCCTGAAGGCGTATGAGCAGCTCATCAAGATAGAGCAAATACATGGGACTTGATTTTAACATTAAATTTTAAGGCAATAATATCATAGGAAAAAGCTTTCAAGAGACCCAGTAAAAATATTCACCCCTCGATATCATACTTCCAGCTTTATTTCATGATGGATCATTAGCTCTGTATTAACTTAAAGTGGGTGTTCTTAAAAAAGAACATATTTTTCTAACTGCAGTGATTTTTGAATGACTAGTGTTCTGTTTAACTCTTTAATGTTACCAGTTGCCTTTTTTTTTAGATATTTATGACTTACAACTCTCCTGTGTGTCAAGAAAAGCTGTTATAATTTATATATAGACAAAGAAAATTGTATGCCTGAAGACCAATGCCAATGTTATAAATGATCAAGTTTCCTTCTTATGTTATCACTGTTCCTTGTAAAGAATAGCTTTAAGTCAGATCGGGCTTAATATTTAATAGTACGCTTTCCTGGTTTCTGCAAAAGTTTACAATGAGAAGACCTGAGTACATTTTTCTCTGGCAATAAGTGACAGAAATATCTGGGCTTAATATATATATATATAATAAGCTGTAAGAGAAGGATGGTGATCATTACCATAGTGCTTTAGCTATTGTTTGTGTTAATGTAGTAACCTTGTGAGGTTGGTTTGTTAGTCTTGGAAAGGAGTTGTGGTTTATCATCTGAGAAATTGTTTGCTGTAGATTTATTGTACATACATTATTCTTCCTATACATGCACTTATAAAATGTTACCAGACACATACAACTATAAAAAAACCCAAACCCTATAGCCATAACTGGATCTATGTTACTTTAGATGAAAAAGAAATGCAGAAGAATGTTGTACTTTGTTTTACTGTACTTTTTTTCTATTTAGTTTTCAGTAGTTCAGAGAGCAGGTACTCTAAAGAGTTTTGAAAACTTTCAGAAAGAAATTCTTGCCAAGAGCAGTGAAAGAATTCTACTTTCAGGTATGAGTCTGCCACTAGTGCAAGCATTCACCTGGCTTTCTGAAGTATGCAGGCTATCCTTAGGGCAAATGTGATGTGGATAGAAACTCCACTCCAAAGGGCATTCTCTGACACTCAGTAAATTAATGGGATTAGTGGGTGTGAGATTGCTAATGAAATTAGTCAAGCTAATTCAGGAGTAAGAGAATTTGATTCATTGAAAGGGAGAGCATATCAAATCAGCAACACTCAACAGAGGTTCATGGAAGATATTTTATTAAATAAAAGACTTTTTTTCCTTTCTGGAGACTAAAATACACATTTAGTTTTAAACTGTGGTTTTAAAGTCATGAGGAGTTTGCTTTTCAAAATACCTTTGGCAACATCTCAAGAAAGGTCCGACTGTGACAACTGGCTGATGGTACTAGCATCTGTGGGGAGGTGATAGATATCTTCTGAACATACAGCTATGCATGTCACAGCCCCCACCACAAAGAATTAGCTGCTTCAAAATGTCCATAGTGGCTCCTCTTCAAGAATGAAATACCCCGCCTGCAATGAAATAGCTTTCCTTTTACCATCACTAAACACTTCAAAATCTTGCATCATGGTTACAGAAATATCTGCACTTGCAACATACCGTTCAAAAATTTTTACTAAAGAATACTAGTACAAAATGGTTAGTAATTTGCTATCTTGTTATACTGAGGTATGGTTGTTACTAGAAGGTATTCTAAGAAAACTTTTCAGGGAATTGAAAGTGAGAGTGAATTATTACTTGCCTTTGTCAGCAGACATGTTTCAGACAATGTTAGGAGAGACAATAATATCACTTTAACATCTAATAATACTGAATCCAAAAGAATTTCATAAACAATTCTTCTTCTCCAAACTGTTCTAAAAGAAAAGCTGTATTTTGAGAAAGAATCAAGGCTCTGGTTCACTTTATATTTTCATCTATTTTAATATACATTATAAGTGGTTCCAAATACAAATCCCTGTTCTTTATTGAACAGTCATATCAATTGAACTCTGAGATCTGCTCTTTCCAAACTTAGGTTTATTTTGGTTTTTTTTTTCTGACTGGTTGGTTATAGTGAAGCAGTACATGATTGCTTCCAACTTCTGCTGATCCTAGCATGATGGATACCATCCTACCTACAGTTCCAGCTGATGGAGAATATCCTACCTATAGCTCCTAACAAAATTGAGAATATCCTACCCATAACCCAGCTAATGGAGACTACCCTACCTACAGTCCTGCAGATAGTATCCTATCTACAGCTCCAGCTACTGATGCAAGATGAGTTCACATCACTTGGCTCTACTCTTTTCCAGCTTCAAGAATGGAGATTAGATAGCTATATTAGAACATCAGTTTCACATGTGTACAAAAAGCATATGCCTGATTTTTTAAAAAGAGATGGACACACCTGAATCCACTTTAATGAATTTATCACTGAGCAAATATCTATCACACAAGCACAGTAAGACTGAGTTCAGAGGTCATGGCACATAATTATGACTGCATTGCTACATAAAGCCAGGCTATAAAAAAGGGGTGCAAAGAAAGTTGAAAGGCAGAGTTTATTGTTTGTTAGATGATGAATGAGCAAATGCACAATGGTTTTCTACTTCTTTCTAGTTCTGCAGTTTGGATACCTCTCAGATGTTTATGATCTCACTGGATCATATTTAATCTTACTTTTCTTGGGCTACACTGACTCTATCTTTTATTTTTTCCAACTAGAAAAAGGAATAGTGATTCTGACCAGATCAGAATTTTATAAATAGTAGTTTTATATATATTGTAGTCAAATGAAATATCAAGTTATCCCAAATGCCTATGAATTGACTTATAAAGTGGAAGTACTCTGAGAACCACAGATGTTAAATGACTTCCAAATAAAGTCCACATGTTTGGGATTAGTATGGCTTATTAACCAGAGGAGCGAGGAGAGAGGAGGTACACATCCTTCCCCCCGAAACAATTCCCTTTGAACAAAAAAAGAAAACTACCTAGGAGAGTCATCTGGAGTGGTAACAATCAGCACACTTTATACTGATAGGAAAAAAGGTAAATCCATCACTTGTGTCCTACAAAAGTGAATTCAATAATAAATAGCCTGACAAGTCAATTTTAGCTATAGTAAAAGTGAACCACTAAAGGTTTCATTCCAATGGAACCTCCCAGTGATTAATGTGCCTATCAGTAGCAAAGCATATCTCACACAAAACATTCTCCTTTGTATCTTCCACATTTGCTGTTGATTTCTAATCCTTCCTTCCACCTATCAAATACTATTTAAACTATTAATGTACACTTGTTATATTTATTCCTTAGCTATGTTTTGTTAAGACACCATTAAATATATGCATTCCTCATCACCACTCCTTACAAAGTGCATGTTCTTGCTCATTAAAATTTAACAATGGTAGCCTAGCGTGCAGTTTACAGAACAAAATCTCTTTCCCCCGCCACCGTGGAATAAAGGAAACTTTCTATATTAGACCTGTAGTTTTAAAGTCAAAGAAATTTTACCCTTCAGAATACCTTTATCTACATCTGAAGAGAATGCTGGTTGTGACAGCTTGGTGTCAGAAATAATAATAGCCCCTTTGGTTTCTATATCTGGGTAACCAGACATTTCATCAGTCTTGTGCTCTGAAAATGTTTGGAATTAGCCAACTTGGTGACTTAAAGAAAGGCATTTTTATTAATGTTGTTAGTCCTACTTCAAATGAGAACCAGGTAAGGGAGCCACATCAGACACATGACACATGTAATACATGTGACAGTGGTATGACTGCAGTGGTTCATGTTCCATGAACTTCATGAAACTCTACCTAGAACTCTGAGGTGACACCACTTCAGGGGCTTAGCATTATAACTTAATATATCCTGTATGAACCATAAATATTTACTTTCATTAAAGCTATTGAAATCTTCATTAACCACTAGATCAGATTTCTAAAAATGGATGATAAGATTTATGGTCTATACAGTGACAGTCTGATATGCTTAATATTCTACAATCTAGGTAAGCAGGTGTACAAATAACTAAGGTTGTTCCTATGATAAGACATACCAACGTATTAGATCTAAAGCAAGAAATGTTTTCTAGAAACTTCGATGTCAAATTTTCTTAGTTGAAGTAGAATGATGAATTCCTATCCATTAATATCTTGTGACTGTTTACTATAATCAAAGAGTTATGCCAGATGGTAAGGAGAAAGAGTTGAATAATGTATATTCCTTACTTGAGAAGGACATAGACCAGTTGGAGAGACTTAGCCTTGTTTATTTCCAAGCTTCTCAATCTCCCAGTACTAAAAGAATCTGCTCATGGCCTGAATTCCCCTCCACTTCAAGCACTTGGGAAACTCAGGGAACATTATTTTGCTTTTCTTATCTTACATCTCTGTAGCAAGGAAACTACACTATTGAGGAGAAAAATATTAGTTTATGACCTCTTATCTAAGTCTAGAGAACAAATAACTCAGTTATTTAACACAGCTCTGAAGGTAAGGAGAAGGAAGGAAATGGAAATATACAGGATCTTTAAGGCAACACTTGATAACAACATTAACTTGGAAGGATAAGGAGAGAGTGTCATGAGAGCCACCAGTTTTGTGACCCGTGTGAGTAGTTCGGTTGCAATAAGGAGAGTTGAAGACTAGGTGCTAACAAAGACCATTTCCTGTATAAAAGATGTGTTGAGGTTGTGAATAACACTTATGTGCAGGGTGCCAAGTAAGTAGCTGTGAGTCAGAGCTTGAAAGAATAGACCCAGAGAGGAACGTAACTATGTGAGCGATGAGTGATGCGTGAGATGGAAATAGATTGCTTACCACAAAAGTCTTGTAAGTGTAGACGATAAAACCCTGTGATATTTGATTCTGCAGTTAGTTACTCATTTCCTTGAGCATTTCTAACACTCTTAATTTCCTTGGCTTTTTAGCATTTCCTGCATAGTTTTCTGATAATTTCTTTGTCACACTTGATTCAGAACTACCCAAAGGAGACTGTTTCTAGTTCTGTGTCACAGTGGATGTAGACAATCAAACATGTTAGTTGAAATGTGAATTAAGTAGCATAGTGTGTTTGGGCTTACTTTATATCAGTGCTATGTGTACTGATGCTAATTGATCTTATTGTATTACAATTCTGGCACATTGGTCACCCTTAAATAACATTCCCTCAGACAACTACAAAAATAATTAATATAGAATTTCTGTTCATTACCAATTTAAAGGTATCTATAATTCTAGCAAAAATAGCAAACTGATACTTTTGCAGTGATAATAAAAGAATATGTAAGTTCTTTAGGTAGTAATAGTGATTTCATATAAAACATTAATAGACACAATTTAGATGATGTCAAATAAAATTTCACTCATAACTGATGTGGGATTCCCCTCTGTGTGCTGTGAATGTTTTACAACCGCTGTTTAATAAAGAAGCTGCTTTGTCCTATGGCAGGGCAAAATATAGCAAAGCAGAAAATCCAAGCAGAGATAGAGGAAGAAAGAAGGTAGAGCTCACCATGTAGCTGTCAAAGGAGAAAGATGCCAGAACCTTACTGATAAACCACAAGCCTCATGGTAAGACATAAAATAATAGAAATGGGCTAATTTAAGATGTAAGAGCTAGCTAGGAATATGCCTGAAACATTGAACAAACAGTGTTGTAATTAATATAGTTTCTGTGGATTGCTCAGTTCTGGGCAGTTGGGAAACAAACATGCAGTCTCTGTTTACACATAACAAGGCATATTGGAAATATAGGCTTCTTTTTTTCCTACTAATACTTAAAAACGGAGCTGCACTCAGTGAAACCTGGGATTTGCTTACAAATTAATGAATAATCAGATCAGAATAATTAAACACTAGATTTATAAATTATGTATCATTCAAGTGATTCCTTTAAAGCTATGTACTTGCACGCAGCACAGTAGTTTTGGTTCTTTAGTCCCAAAGGATCGCAGACAATTAGTGTTCAGTTTCTCTAACATTTAAATAAGGGAAGAAATGAAATAGATGCATGGAGACCCAATGAAATATTCAGAATATGGTGGCTTGGGCTGACCACCTTGGAGCTAGAGTAAAAAGATCTTTATTAAGTGAGGTAATGCAAATCCAGAAATATAAATATCACATGTCCTATTTTATCTGAGGGTACTAGCTCCAAATCCTCAGGTGTAAGTACATACTTTGGAGGAATCACAGAAACCATGAAAGTACAATGGAACTATTGCCAGAGTGGGAGAGTAGGGGAGCAACAGGGATCAGAATAGCTCCCTACAAATAAACTGGTGGGAGAAATGGGGGAAACTGAGGTCTCAAATTAAGGAGGGAGAGAGAAAAATACAAAAGAAGGAGAGAGAAAGGTAAAATAACAGTAATTGTGTCTGTAAGGCATATGAATCATACTATTAATTTTCTACAAAGATAAGTATAGTACATGTAAGCAAATGTGGGCACACACACACGTATAGTATCAGTGAAAATTTCTCATTTGGGTTGACAATGCTCCATCCAAGAACCAAAGGTCATCTAACAAAACCCTCAACATCAAACATGAGAAGCCCTCTTTTGAGTTGTAGGTTAGGTTTGTTCAAGAAACTCTCAAAGCATTACTTGTCATGGTTATTGTCTTTGGCTGCACTAGAGGTAGAAGGTAAGTTTGTATTGCTAAAGACACTGTGCACTTCAGAAACAGAGCCCAGACCCCACTGAGCTAGACCTGACCTGAATGAAGACTAGATTTTATGGTACCAGAAAGTGCCATGCAAGTTTTAAAAAAGTTAGAAACAACCAAGAGTCATACCCATCTAAGATCCTATTAATCACAACAAAAAATAGAACAGTATGGCCTGATAACCCAATGGGTGCAGTAGTGGCATGTATAACTTGGCAGTATCCAAAGCTCTCTAATTGGACTTAAGACAGCTCAACACGAGGGAAATTTTGGCTGGCACTGGAAACCTAGTCAACGCCTTGGGTCTAGTAAGAGATTTTAGATCTTGGAGAAGAACTTAGCACCATCACTTTACTAAGTCAGCAGTATCCCTTAGTAGGTTATAAATATTTGTCCTTATGATCACATATAAGTGTATTCATCACCCTTCATCAGTGAAACACTTCTTTTTAACAGACACAGAGAAAAAAA
>LOJH01020788.1:17643-30300 GCA_001685095.1 Ellobius talpinus | reverse complement strand
ATTTTTTTAATAACAATAAAAAAGTGTCTGAAATAAAAAAAGAAAAAAAAGAAGTTCGTGGGTTGACAAACATTGTAATGTCACTTCCGTGCGTAATTCAAAACTTCAAGACAACCAAGCGGCTACCCCGTAAAACACCTGTAAGACCTCCACTTATGTCCTGATTTTCCTGTAATTTGAAACATTTATCTTTTTAGGTTTGCCTTGCCTTCCACATGCTTGTGTCCCAAGCTTGTGCTTAGCTGGCCAACTGGCCAGTCCAGCACAGGCTGAGTGACGTCACAGCGAATGCAGTGCTGAACACAGCGCTGCTTTCCTACTTGTTAGTATATGGGATAGAATAGGTATTGACCAAATACCGCTTATTCACAAGGGAAAATACCTTTAGCTCAGGTGTTTATCCAAGCCACACTAAATCAGCTCCCAGACACTTGAGAACTTGGAGGAGTGATGCTTTAGGTGTCTGGACATCGGACTAGTAATCAGTTGAGCTGTAGCTTTCCAGCAACAGTTAATCAAACACCAGCAGTTTGGTAAAAGTCAGTTTCTCAGATGTTTGAAAAGGTTTCAGGAATCCAAAGTTCTACTTGGTGTTCATTTTGATACTGCAATTTTTGTAATCACTCTGATTGCAATCGTCCCTGTCTTAGCTGACTTAGAGTCACCTGGGAGATGAAGGCATACCCATGAGTGAGTGTGTCTATGAAGGTGCCTTCAGAGGGGACTCTCTGAGGAGAGACTCATTCTGATGCAGGCACCATCTCACTGCCCGAGGGGATGGAAGGAGGGGAAAGAGAAGGTCCTTGTCTTTGCTTTCTGGTTGGTCAGGAAGTGAACAGATTTTTTTTATGCCACATACTATGATAGCTGTGATGTCTTTCCCAAGAATATGAGACCAAATGTGTTGTAGACTAAACCCTTGGAAACCATGAACCAGGTTGGTCTCTCAAGTGCTTAGTGTCACTCTGACACAAAAGTAAACAATGTAGTCATTATGTTTCTTTCCTGGGTCAGCCTGATTCTGCCTATCACACACAGAACTGCTAGCTAAGTTAGAGACTTACCTGCCAGGCCTCAACCTTCTTGATGTCTGCACAGGACCCATTGGTGAACAACCCTCGTCCGGGTAAGCAGGTGTATATGTCTTGCAGGGCATGGGCGATGGAGTAGACAGCTAAGTACACATTGTAGGATATCCGTAAATGTTCATAATCCATGTAAGGCGTCTCCACGCTGCTGATGTTCTCATCCCCTGTGCAGAGGGGTCGGAAGGCAGTGGAGCTATTGCTTAACCTGCTGCCACCTTCCTCGTGACTTCTTAGGAAGGTGTCCACAGGCAAAGGCCCTTTGGCGCCTTCTTGCAGATGGCAATTAAAAGTCTCTTCCCAAAACTCTTTGGCAAACCCGTTGTGGACCGACTTCCTGGGATGGACTTTCTGCAGGAATTCTCGGAAGCCTGGGATCTGCCCAGCCTTCAGACCGAACCCAATGGTACCCCCAACCACGTGGAAGTATTCAGGCATAGCAATCAAGGAGGAGCTGGCCCAGGCCTCGCTGGCCAGCCAGATCCTGCCTGTGATGTTGCGCCGCACAATCTCCTTGATGAGGGGCTCTAGGTCTGGGCCGCTGGAGAAAACGACGATGACCTTGGCTGTGGAGTTCTGGATCACTTCCACCACCTGCTGGATCTCCTTCTCATCCGAGTACTGGGAGATGAGCTCGCTGAAGTCGATGCAGATGTCCCTCTCTTCGGCTTCCTCCCGGAACTTCTCAATGCCTGGCCGTCCGTAGTCGTCATCGGCTGCAATCGTGCCCACCCAGTTCCAGCGGAAGTACTCAATGATGTCGGCCATGGCGGTGGCCTGGTGCTCATCGTTGGGGATGGTGCGGAGGAAGGATTTGTATTGATTCTTATTGCTGAGAAGCCTGCTGGAGGAGGCATAACTCACCTGGGAAAAGTCAAGCATGAGTGAGTGAGTGAGTGAGGGTCCAGCCGAGTTCCAAGGCTTACCTTAATGTCACTTGTCAAACAAGTTTAATGTGGGCAGGATGGAGGTGTGTGAAAACTCAGACAGTTTCACCCGGACACAAACCCTGTTAGCTTATTGGGGGAGCTTCCTAGTACCCAGGGCGTGATTCTTCACGATGATACCTCAAAACTGGGTCTAGCAATAGCCTTTGCCCCTCTATAGTGGAATGTGCTAATCCCTTCAAGGAGTCTTGTGCCCCCTGTACCTTCTAGCTTCCTCTAAAGCTTCTCGTTGGTTGTACTAGATCTATGCGTTCACTTGATGCATGCTTTGCCTGTTGGGCCCCGGTTCTGATCTGAACTTTATAGCTGCCTCCACTGCTATGAATGCTTTGCACATAACCTACCTCTTGGAGAATCAGCTTTCCTCTGGTTATGAACTTCACAGTCTCTTCAGAGGACCCCAAAGAGGTCCTTCCTCCTCATCTGCTCATTTTCTCTCTTCCCATTTCCCGTCTGTTCCCCTGCGCTCCTCTCCTAGTTGCCCCTGCTCTTTAGGTAAAACTAACATCAATTCCGGTAAATTCTGTTTAGCTTTTAGGTTCAGTTAAAACATTCAAACTCAGTATGTAAATTTAGTTGCCCTGAACTTCAATAGCAATAACAAACATCACCAAATGTCACCAAAAAAAACACCCTTTCTTCTGCCTTGTCAGTGTTTCAACCATCATACGAAGCCCCTTGTTCAGCTTCAGGGGAGGACTAAACCTCCATGCCTAGCCTCTGACGGGAACCTCTAAAACATTACAGAGGCTTAAAAGGAGGTCTGGAGAAGGTGTGTTGTTGACAGGCCCCACTCTGCGCTGGATGCAGCTCTGCATTTGGGCATGAATGTCCATCAAGGAAGAAATTCTTTGATGTCCAGAGATGACTGCTGGGAAGGAGCCCAGGTACCACTATGTAGTATAGAGATCAGCAATGTTTAAAAAAAATACTGTGATTTGAGCCAGGTGGTGGTGCACGCCTTAATCCCAGCACTCAGGGGGGCAGAAGCAGGCGGATCTCTGTGAGTTCGAGGCCAGCTTAGACCTCAGAGTGAATTCCAGGACAGCCAGGGCTACACAGAAAAACCCGGTCTCAAAAAACAAACAAACAAACAAAAAATAATAGCACAGATTGACAGCAGAAGAGCTGGCTAACCCAGGGTCCCTTCTCCCCAGGTGCCACTAGATTCCTGAAAGCTACAGAGGACCAACACCTCTGCTTGGGCCTCTGGTAGCGCCCCAGGTGTCATCACAGTTCACCAATCAGGGAGTCCCAAGTAAGTAGAGCATATCTTCTGAAGAACAGAGCAGGTTTCCTCTTAACAGCATCCTTCTGAGAAGTGACACAGTGCTCAACAGCATTTGTCCAGTAGTTTTCTAAAGCTCGCTTGAACTTCTTCAGAAAACAAGCGGAAGAGACCTGCAGGGATGCTTTTCGTATACTTCTTCCTAATTAGCTTTGTTTTGGGCAATGTTTTAAAGTCAACATTTCCAACAGGCTTCTTTTCATCAATTAAGAGTCTTTACATGAAAAGTGTCAAAGATACTGGCCTAGGAAAGACTCAGTCAAATTTGCCAAAGGCAAGCATAGCTTCTCTGGCTGAATTTTGATCGTAGAAGCTGTAATACAAAACTGACAACTTTTAAATCTGAATAATTCCCTCTTGCTCCCACAGAAGTTCAGGGTCTAGGTGGTTAGATGAAATGACTTGTGTACATGTCATTAGAGCCTGTTTGGAGGTCTCAGCAGGGAGCACAGCTACTCGCACACCCCCGGCTGACTGATCCTCTTCTATTCAGGGAAGGTCCCCTTAACCATGTGAACAGTGTCAGGAGGAATGTATGTGTGGTGAGGGAGGAAGGGGACACCTGCCTAGGCAGCCAGATCAGCCACATCAACCCTGGCGATCAATGGGGTGACAGATGTCCCAGCCAGACCACTGTCACATCCACATTATTAATTTTTGAAAGCTTTGTGGATCCAAAAGACTGACTTGGGAGTCAGGGTTTTACGAGGACAAAAGTTACCATCTCTAACATCTGCCCATCATTGGTCATTTCTTTATTCTCTTTTGGGAAAAAAATGGAACAAAAATGTTCATAAAGGGATACAAATTAAAGCTCCAGCTGCCTCTCATGGATATAGTCTCTTAATGTATTTAATATAATATTCAACTGGTTTCAAATGGCGACCTATAAAATCAAGTAAATGTCACTCAAAGAAAAGCCCTTAAAGCCACATCAAACTTTTCTTGGCAGAGGGGAAAACTACCTGGATAATTCAAAAAACTTCTGACCACAGTTTCTTCCAGCTGGTCTTTTTTACAGTCACTTGGTGGCATGGCTGAGTGTAACAGGGCCGGGCATGGGGCCCTACCCACAGAGCAGTGTTTCCTTGCTCTGTCCTGTAATCCACTGGGGAAAGATCAGTGCTCCCGATAGGCTGTATCCTAGCCTATCAAACCGTGATGTCTGCAGGAGGGACCCAGGCAGAGTGACTTTTAGAGCTCCCCGAGTGATTCTAACTTGAAGTTGCAGCAAAGAACTCCTGATGAAGATGAACCTATTAGTTTGACTGACAATCGCTATAGGCTTTTTGTTTGTTTGTTTTTTAAGACAGAGTATCTCTATGTTAGTAGTGCTGGAACCCACTGTGTAGAGCAGCTGGTCTCAAACTCACAGTGAGTGTGCATCACGGCACACAGCCAACTGCAGTCTTCTTAACACATTCATCATTCACACCCTTGGTCTTTGACTCTCGCCATGCAGAAGTGAAGCTCTCCCCTTCTCGTTCTTTTCTTTCTTCTTTTCTTTTATCTGATGCCATTTCCATCTCCTAGCACTTGGCTACCGGATGACAGCTTATGGTCAGGGTGCATTGAAAATAGTGCTGCACCGTCTGCCAGATTTAAACATGTCCAACCTGACTAATGCAGACTGGGTCAGAACATTATGGTACAAAAATGACAAAGCCAGGGCTTTCTTATGGGCCACATCTTTACTTCCTAAAAGTAAGGGTTTCATACACAATGACAAGAATGTCTGTGTTGTTGCATGTCTGCGAAAGGATTGAAGCTGTCAGCAAAGAAGCAGACCCCTTGCAAGAAGAGAAATGGAAATTTATTCGTATGAATTTTGAAGATTAAATTTTAAATATTAAACACTCAAAAAAACCCCGAAGTCTGATCTCTAATTTACAATTGATGGCTATACCACAACCAAGCTGTTGCTATTTTCCTATCCATGGACATTTAAGCTACTCGCAATCCACATTATGATGAAGGGGTGCAAAAGAGCTATAGTCACTAATTCCAAGAAAGGTTGGCTGGATGGGTCATAGTGCTAAGGGATAGTCAGGTAATATGATGGCATTTAGAGTTTGCTGTCATTTGGTATGGAGGAGGAACGCAGCTTTGAATCAATGCTTATCAATACCTGCTTTGGTGATTGGCATGTGAAGATGCACCTTCCTCCCGCCCAGGATGAAGACTGTTTGCTCATGTATGCTCTGTAAATATTTGTTGGCAGAAATTAGAGCATGCTCCATTTCAGAATGTGGGGACAGTGATCATGCTTCTGCTTTATGGGGAGACCTGCTTTCTTTCCCTCTGAGCTAAAGTGACAATAGGGAAGAAGAAATTTTGAGGGGACAGAATTAGGGGCAGATATTTCTGGTTTGAATGGTGGTATTGACATCATAGGACCTTATTCCTTGTGATAAACATAGAATGTCAGTTACCAAAGAAGTAAACTGGGAAATAACAGGGAAAAAAGATCAAGATGTGTACATGAAAGGTATGTTTGAAAGAGAACTGGAAGAGCAGTGACAGTCTCAAGGTCTCAGAGACCCCAAGTGCTCACGGTACAGTGATGAAACAACCTTTGTGCCCATGGCAAGCCACAGAGGACACTGCTAGCACGCAGCTCTCCAAACCTGGTCCTCCTCCTCCCTGCCTCTGGTGCCCATCTAAGGAGATGCCAGTTGGCCTGGAGAGATGGCTCAGTGATTAAATGGTTGAACTGTTCTTTGAGAGAACCTGAGTTCGATTCGCAACACCCAGGTTTGGTGGCTCACAACCACTTGTTAACTCCAGTTCCAGGAGATCTGACCCCTCTGATTCCCAAAGGTAGGCACCGACACTCATGTACATACCTGTATGTGCACACGCACACATGCACACGCACAACACACACACAGAGAGACACTTAAGAATAATAAAAATAAGTTCTAGAGGGAGGCATCAGTACCTGTGGGATGTAGAAGAGCCCAAGCAGGTTGGCCACAGCCGTGGAGACGCCCGAGCCGGTCGCTCCCACCACTGCGATAGTGGAAGGGATGTGCTCTGAGCAGTTGCAGAACTCATCCAGGTTCAAGGAATCGATTTTGTTCTGGGCAACAAAACTCAAGGTGGCCTCCAAGGCCTTGGAGACGGTGTTACAGGTGTCGAATATCCTGTATCCCAGTGTCATGTTGGGAAGAAGGGCGGGGCTGTTGTTTATCTCCTCGATGGCAAATATCATGGCTTGTAACCATCGAAATCCACGGAAGTTGTACCTGGAAGGAAGACATGGACGTCGTGGGAGAGTCTCGTCAGCTGGTTAGTGTACGGGCCTCCAAAGCTGGGCTTGGATCTGGACTCTATTACCCTGCCATTTTGGGATCTGGTTGAAGGTCCTTTGTGTGAATACAGGAACATTTTCCAATTTGGCTGGCTTTAAAGATGTCATGAGATAAGTAAAAGTCTTAGCACAGTGTGTCCCCTTGAATTGGGGAACAATAATAAAAAGGACTATTTTGGTACTTAGTTAAATAATTTATAGCTGCATAAGATTCGCAGTAGCTGGTGTGAAGGATTAGTGAATGTAAGGCGTGGCTGGGTGTTGTGTCTGCCTGTGTGGTGACAGCACTCAACAGGTGGGAGCAGAAGGGTTGTGAGTTTCAGGCCAATCCTTGGCTACATGGCAAATTCTTGCCTTGGAAAAAGTCACCAGGGGACTGTAAATATGTTAGGGTATCCATATGTGGGACCTAAAAACAACCCCAGGCTTGAAGACTTGTCATAAATTTAGACTGTGACATTCCTGGAGCTTGAAGTAGAAAGTGAAGTGAACCCTCTGTAGATAAACGAGCTTTGAAGACCATGCACAGATGGGGTAGTAGATGCTCAAGAATCATATGGGTGGCAGTGACACACACCTTTAATCTCAGCACTTGGGAGGCAGAGGCAGGCCAATCTCTGTGAGTTCAAGGCCAGTCAGAATAGTTACCCAGAGAAACACTGTCTAGAAAAAAAAAAAACAAAGAAAAAAGAAAAAGAAATGGTATGCTTTGGGCTAATTCATAATTTTTGTTTCAAAAAATGATCATTACTGCTTTTCAAAGAAAATTATTTTGAGTAAAAATCAGATAAATCAACAGTGAAATGGTGCCAGTTTTTCTTTCTCCCGGGCCAGGGAGGGTGAAGGCTGAACAGATGTGGTACCTCAGTGAATCGGGGTCCAGCGGAAAAGCCAGCACACATGGCAGGCTCCTCCTCTGTGCTGTGGACTCGTGACTCTAACTCGGTGACAGGAGGAACCTGACCAGTTCACCGGATGGTCGCGTTTCCTGATCTACCTTGAATGTGAAACCTGCCCTGCCGCTTTATGCTTCTTTCACTATTTTATTACTTGTCTCAAACTTGTAAGATTACTAGGAGATACTAAATTATTTTCAGCATATTAATTAAATATTAATTTTATTAACCACTGCTAAGGTTATTTTGCTGTCTTTAATACATTTCCAGGGTAGACCCCTTGTTTGTTTTGGTGTCCGTTCCACAAAGAACAACGCAGACAGTGTTTGTCCACTTGGGTCATGTGAAGGATACAGTCAATATTAATACCATTCTGCACTTATGCTTTCCATATTCACGAGAAAAAATATGAAAATGTTATTGGCTGTCCTTATGGCATGAACAGAAACCCAGTTTTATTCGGATAACATTGACCTTTCACTTTCATTTCTAGCTATCGGGAAGTTCAAGGTGAAATGCTGGGTCCCTTCTAGAAGTTGCAGGGTGCAGAGGGAAAGTGCTGCTCTCTGAAGAGCAGAGTAATGTGTGATGTATGCTCACAGCCTCTGCGGTGTCCCCCATCTAAGTGTGCGCTCATGGCCTCTGAGGTGTCCCCCATCTAAGGGAGGTGGCACTGTGGCATTCACATCCCACTACATAGTTGAGGCTGGAAGCCACATTCTAAAGGGATCACAGCCAAGGAGGGAGCGTCAGATTGAAGACAGACAGAATGGTGACAGATCAAAAGAAATCCTGTGGGAGGAGGGACTATATGAGCAAGGAGATTCAAGATCATGATGGGGAAATCTACAGAGACAGCTGGACCAAGCTCGTGGGAACTCATGAACTCTAGAGCAACAGCTGTGGAGCCTGCAAGGGACTGAACTAGGGCCTCTGTGTGGGGGAGACAGTTGTGAAGCTTGGTCTATCTGAGGGACCCCTGGCAGTGGCACCAGGATCTATCCCTGGTGCATGAGCTAGCTTTTGGGAGCCCATTCCCTGTGGTGGGATGCCTTGCTCAGCCTTGATGCAGGAGAGAGGGGGCCTGCCTCAACTTAATGTGCCAGGCTTCATTGACTCCACATGGAAGGAGTAGATGGGGGTGGGCTGGAGAGGAAGCAAGGAAGGGAGAAGGGAGGAGAGGTGGGTGGGGGAACAGCAGTTGGAGTGTAAAATGAATAAAAATAAATAAATAATAAAAGAAATTACATATAAGAGGAGCTGATGAGAAAACAGACTATTGACTTGGAGACGAAAAGATCTAGGGGAACATGCTAACTGCCTTCAGCTGTTATGAGAGGCCGCAAGATACTTAAGCAACCTGTGACGTCCCATCTCCGCCAGGTATGTCCTCTGTGTGTGACAGGGTCAAAGGTGGGTAGTGTGGGGAGTAGGATAGGGGAAGGAGGTTCAGCTTTTTACGAGAAAGATGCTTTAACAGAGAAAGTCTCCAAATGCAATGGTTTGTATTTAGAAACTGCTTGCTTGAGTCTTAGTGGCTACATTGTTTCTTTTAACTAAACTCCTTTATTAAAGGTGAACAACAAAACAAAGCGAAGCGGACAATGCTCATGAGTCACTGGAGCGTATAGGATGAAGAGAAATTTCCTACGAAAGTTTAGAAGAGCTAAACTGGGCTTCCTTCTATACATTCTTAATTACTCAATTGATGGATGGATAGATTAATTTTGCAGAATTGATGATGGAACTCAAGTGTGTTCTAGAAAGGGCTGTACCACTAGGTTAAATACCCAGCCCTCCCTCACTATCCTTTTTATTTGACTGTGAGACAGGGTCCTGCTAAGTAACCTGGAACTCTCAGTCCTGCTTCATTGCTGGAATTGCAGTATGTACCACCCTGCATCTTGTACTGAGCAGCATCGCTGACAGATGCTGTCACTAGATGAACAATGATGCTCAGGCTATCAAATGACTGGCCCTTGGCCAGCCTGGTGTTTTCTATGTGATACCCCTGATATTTGAATTTTTTTTGAAAAAGACTTCTTTAGGGAAAGAAAACAGAGGAGTCAATATGCCTCAGCATGATAGCCCGTTATTTGCAAAAAGAGAGAAAAGGTTTTTAGTGTTCTTTTGGGTCTGGTGTGGCTTTTCTCTATCTACCCAGAGATGGACAGATTATTGATACAGCCTTTCCTTACCTGATGCACTCCACAGACTCTGGTCTTGACTTCAGATCTTGATCTTTGGCTGCTACTCCAAAATGGATAGGAAAGAGACCCCCAAGAATAATGTCCCCCTTCTTTTGGGCTCGCTGGTCGGGCCCATAGGCAGAGGAGTGACAGGCAAGAGCCAAGAGGGCCAAACAGCAGCTATAAGATGCCATGGCTCTGCCTTCTCTCTAGGGGGGCAGTCAAAGGTGCCAGTGGTCTGGGGGCCCCCAAGAACTTCCCCCTTTGGTGCAGTTCACGCCTTCTGATGGGGACACATGTCTACAGGGTGGTTAACGGCAGAATAGAAGTGATTGCGCTTGTTTCTCCATTTCTGCCTTCTCCATTGCAGAGGTGTAGGGTGGTTGGTCCTTGAGTCCTGAGAAGCAACATCATGTAGCCACTGCCCCAGGTGCTGCTAGAGAGAGAGAGAGAGAGAGAGAGAGAGAGAGAGAGAGAGGATTTAGGTAAACCTACATCACATCTGTATGATGACAGAGGTAGCTGAGAATTTCCATTTCAAGGGGCTCAGAGGTAGCAGATTGAGATTCATGGCTTAGAATCACAACTTTACTGTACTGTGTGTGAGACACAGAAAATGTCATTTGCCTGTATTGCAGAAGGGCTGCATCCAGTTCTGAGAGGCCATGTTCTGAAGAGGCCACTCATAAGTGTGGCCTGCTCTGCAGCTGCTGACCATCAACCATGCATCCTTCTGCATGAAGGATGCATGGACATGACCCAGAAGTAACAGCTTGTTCAGTTAAAATACCAATGATACTTTATTCCCTGTATGTTCTTATAGAAAACTCAGAACAAGTTACATTTAAGTTCCAACCTGACGTCAGATCAAGCAAAAGTGTCAGAGAAGATCCTTTGTTCTTTACTTATTTTTATGGTCCCACACTCTTTAGTAAAGACCTCTGTTTCCAGTGTGTAATGTAACAGTTTACAAGACTTTTAAGAACAGTTTATATGAAACACAGTCTCTTAAACGGTGGGTTGTAACAGCAGGTCATGCGATTAGCTGTGGGGAATCCTGGCAATTTTGACAGAGGCCAGCAAGATGTCTCAGTGAGTAAAAGTGCTTGCTATGCAAGCTGATGACCCATGGATCTAAGTTCAACTCCTGAAAAGGGAGAATGGACTCTTAAACATTGTCCTTTGATCTTAATATGTACAGTGGCAAACATACCCCTCCGCCCCCCCCAAGTTTAACTTTAAAAGGAAGAGAAATTTTGGCAACAGGAAAGACTTTGTGAAGAAGCATTGACCAGAAATTAATTCAAAATCAAATGCATGGTGGATCTGAGGCGCTTTGGCAGCACTTGCCCAGACAGCACCATGTGACTTCACCACAGATGTGGTTCTGAACACACAAGGGCCTTGGCACTAGCCTGCCACCACACTGAGTGACAAGCTAACGCTTCTGGAAATGCCTCCTCTTAAGACAATTGTGTGTACAAACTGCAGTGTTCCATTAAACATACGAAGTTTTCTGGTTTTTTTTCTTTTTAAGATTTATTTATTTTTATTGTGTATATAGTATTCTGCCTGCATGCATGCCTGCAGGCCAGGAGAAGGCACCAGATCTCATTACAGATGGTTGTGAGCCTCCATGTGGTTGCTGGGAATTGAACCTAGGTCAGGACCTTTAGAAGAGCAGGCAGGCTCTTAACCACAGAACCATCCCTCAGCCCGAAGTTTTCCGTTTTTAGACACAGTGGTTTAGAGCAGAAAGCAAATGTTTAATGTGTCCCTGTTGCCATCCCTTGGCATGCATTGAATCATTCTGGCTTCAGATTGTATTGTGTCAGAAGGTTTGATTTTCAAACTTTGCCATTTGAGTCGCTGACTTGAATGTCTAATTCAACAAATTTGGCTTGGGGTTGGGGCATATTTTCAACAATATGTATTGTTGTCAGAAGGTTTGACTTTCAAACTTTGCCATTTGAGTTGCTGACTTGATTGTCTTAAAAAAATTCAACAAATTTGGCTTGGGGTTGGGGCATATTTTTTAACAATGTATTGTGTCAGAAGGTTTGATTTTCAAACTTTGCCGTTTGAGTTGCTGACATGATTATCTTAAAAAAATTCAACAAATTTGGCTTGGGGTTGGGGCATATTTTCAACAACTTCTGAAATGGCCCTAAACAGATTTCTGTCATTTTTGTACTACATATTTATATGAAGTATGCTCAGCATCAATGGTTATAAACAAAATATCAATGAACTCTCAAGAACACTGAAGATGAGGCATCGTTTTTAGCTGAGATTTAATTTTTTATGTAAAAATAAACACACACACCTGTATCATTAGTATGCAAATTCCTGTTGCCCTTAATAAATGTCAAAATTATATGCATACTAAATGTCCTGTAGGGTTTTGTTCTTATTTTAATACAGGATCTCTCTGTAGGTTTGGCTGGCCTGGAGCTCTCTATGTAGGCCAGGCTAGCCTCAGACTCACAGAGACCCATCTGCTCCCCCCACCCCCACTAGTGCTAGGATCTAAGGTATGTACCACCACACCTGGCTCCCAATAAGCTTTAATCGTCAACTAGACCCAGCCCAGCATTATTTGAGCAAAGGTTTGATTTAGAAATTGCCTGTGTAAGTTCCCCTGTGGGCTTATCCATGCGGGAATGTCTTGACTATTACAGTGCAGGTGGGCCCAGCCCACGGTGACTGGCACCATTCCTAGGTAGGTGGTCCTGGGCTAATTAGTATCATGTAAGGGAACCTGTAAGCAGGATTCCTTCATGGTTTCCATTCCAGGTTCCTGACTTGAATTCCTGCCTTGACCTCCCTCAGTGAAGGGCTTTGATCTCCAAATGTAAGATGAAATAAACCCTTTCTTCCCTGGGTTGCTTTTTTCTTTCTTTCTTTCTTTCTTTCTTTCTTTCTTTCTTTCTTTCTTT
>LOJH01020787.1:0-19392 GCA_001685095.1 Ellobius talpinus | reverse complement strand
GCATATTCATATAAATGTATAGAGACTTGACAAAAAAAGGTGTGAATAGGGAACCTGAGTAGGGATGAAGGGATGGCAAAGGAGGAAAGTGATGTAATTATAATTGAAAATGAATAAAAATAAAATGTAAACGAAAATGAGATGGCCTATATAAGTGAGTCTCAATCTGTGATCCACACCCCCTTTAGGTATTGGATAACTCTCTCATAGGGTCTGCATATCAGATATCCTGCATATCAGATATTTACATTATGATTCCTAACAGTAGCAGATTTACAGTCTCCACTGGTACCTAACATGCATTTGTTATAGAGAATAGCAAATATTTATACACCTAAATTCATTTAAATTTTGTAAATAACATATACGTGAAAAATATTTATTTTTACAATCTGTAATGATATATATATTTGTCTTTTTACCATTTGTATATCTGGTGCCCTAGGAGGTGAGAAGAGGCATCTAATCTCCTGGATCTAAAAATACAAGTAAGTACTGAGTCATCTGATGTTGGAGCTAGGAACCAAACTTGGGTACTTAAGAGGAGCGGTACTTACAAACTCTCCAGGTCCCAAATATGTGATTATAATAAAGATGAAGATGCCAAATTATTTCTTTCTCTCATATCATGTGAAGGAGCTGAAAGTCCCTGTTAGATGGTTGTCAAATGATTCAATGAATTTCTATTCCTCTGTGAATAGACTCTCCACATTGCTTCTTAATTTCATTATTAATATGGTTCTCTTAATGTAAGCAAAGATAAGAAAAGGTTTTATTGAAACAGCCAGAGTTCAGCCAGGTTATATTAGGAAAAGTTCCATAATTCAATATGTACTCTTTCTTTTTGGAATTTTTTTTTGAGACAGGCTATCACTACATAGTCAAGGCTGTCCTCGAACTCATTTATGTTGACTAAGGAGGCCTCTAACTCAGAGAGAATGGCCTTCCACCATCTCCTAAGTATTGAGATTACAGGCTTGCACCACTGACTAGCTGAGATTTTTAAAAATGACTTATCTTTGAATAATGAAAGAATAAAATGAGGTTTACAAAGGAACCATATTGTTTTGATGGGCAGTAATACTCCTTGAAACTCTATAATAATAATAATAAATTTAAACTTGAAAATTATTTCATACATTCCCAATAACTGGGTTATTTTCGTTGCTTTTTTAAATTTCAGTCACTTAAAAATGCTTGAACTGTGAGTGTATATACCCATGCCATGATGTGCATGTAACAGTGAGAGGTAATTTACAGGTGTCAGTTATCTACTTCCCTTACATGGGTTATCCATGTCTCCTCTGTGAGGTCTAGAGATGAAACCTAGGGAGTCAGGTTTGGCTAAAAGTAACCACATTAGCCCTTATTTGGATTTAAAAATTACATATGTATGTGCTGGCATTGGAGTGTGCACAGTCCAAGTGTAGATATAAGATAAAAACTTGTAGGAGTAATACAGGTCTCACAGCGATTTAACTGAGGTCACCAGACTTAGCAGCAATCAATTTTACCCACTGAGATTTCTGGCATTCATTTGTGGTTCTGATGAAATGTTACGAACATTTGTTTAGTCCTCAGAATAAACTAACAGAATCAAAAGAGAGAAAGAACAAAGAAAAAAGAAAGATAGCAACATAGCATTTTCATTTGCAAATATGATTTATTATTCAAATTCTCCTGTTTTTATCCATCCTTAGATGGCAATGTTTACAATCTGAAAAGACAATATTTTATTGATGTAATGTTTCAACTAATCTTTTTTTGAGAATCAGTGAGGGAGCTCACTGGGAAATGTCTATGGTGTGCAAGGCTGGAACCTGTCTTTGATATACATATAAAGATGGTAAAAAGTAGACCCCACAAAATTGTCTTTAGTCTCCACATATCTGTCTTGGCCTAAAAAATGATAATTACATTGGATTTCACAACACATGCATTAACATGTTCACACAACACACACATATGCCAGGCTTTTTTTTAAAGTAAATACCATTGCTGTTGTGTTATCTGGCCAAATAGATAACTAATTGGGGCATGAAGACGCATGGAACATCAACTAATATAACCATATCCATATCAAATATAGCTATGTTGTGTGACATACATGTGCTGATTATCTTACTTTATCATATCTCAACCAGAGAGAAGAAAATACTGCTTTGGATATATGCATGAGGTATTTATTGTTTTTTATATTCTCTTCTATTAAGCATTTTAACATTAACATTGTTAAAATGTGTAGAAAAGTCAGCACACATTAGGGATACATCTTCTGTCTTGGACTTGTATTCAAGATACTGACACATGGATCAAGAGTTGAAATGTATCCCTGACTACTTGCAGATATCCAAGTCAGGCTGCAAGGTCCCACAGATGTGAGTCCATTTCACCTTGACTAAATGTTAGAGAGTTTGAGCTTATTCTTGCTCTCTCAAAGTTGTTGACAACAGGTGTGGCTACAAACAAGAGATCCTGACCTAGGATGTGGTTAATTGATAATTTGAGTATAAAGGTGGATCTGCTTTACCTTGACCAAAGATCAGAGAATACAAGTCTATTCCTGTTTCTTTAAGGAGATTGGCAGGAAGTTCCAGGGAGTGGCTGCCTGCAGGTACTTGATCTAAGGGTGGATTGTTATGTGTCCTGTCTAAACAGCAGAGTGCTTGACTGAAGATGCCGTGTTTATTCCGTACAGCATGTTAATGAAATCTGTTACCTCCCCACTCCCCTTTTGGAGTAGGATATAAACATATAGAAAATAAACACAGGTGATTTCTGTATTTTGATTTGTGATTTCTGTATTTCCCTCCCGGTTCTTCTGTATTTTGTTTCTCTCATATCTCTGTTTCTTTTGTTTGATAATTCTAATCCTCCTGCTCCTATCCTGGAATATGTGAACCCCTTCAAGCCTAGACCCCAACACCAGGCTAGGCAACAAAAAACAACATCTCAAGGGAATTTGTGAATACATGAAAAACAAAACCAGGAACAAAATCCCAAAACAGCCTTACTTGAAAAGTGTGATCACACACTGCCTGATGTTTAAATAAACAATGGATCACTTAGAATATGGGCATCACATTCTATATATTGCAACAAATATATATATATATATATATATACCAACTAAGTGACAGGGCAAAAGAAAAACAATAGCCACACAAGGAATAGCAGGACCACAAAATACACTGCACTAAATGGATTTGCTACAATATACTTCAAATTTCATACCTACTCCAAATGTTTCAAAACACAAAGCACAACCACAATTGTTATCTTCACCACTACACTTGCATGAACATGAAAAATAGTTTACATCTTTCAGGATATGATGAAAAAGAGATGAAACAACATTTTTTCCTTGAAAGTGAAGACAACTTTGATGTTTAAAATCTTTGTGAAATCATTTACATGAATAGGTTTTTACCTTGTATGAATCTTTCCTATTATCTAACATTAAGTTAACATATAAAGTTTTTAAAACATTTACAGGGTAGGAGACATGGCCACACAGTTAAGACAGGTTCATTCCCAGGACCAAGGTCAGGTTTTTGACAACTTCCTGAAACTCCTCCTGCTACAAGACTACAGGGTCCAACCTTCTTGGGAGTGAGCACAAACATGCCCACACCCACAGAGATACATTGACATTACAACATGAAAATGAAAACAAATCATTAAAAAATTTCACTCATGAATGTTTTTCCCAAGCATTCATTACTGTAACACAGGTGTTGAGGCATCTGAAGGTCTGCTTACAGAGTTTACCTTCATCATGAACTGGTTTATGTAACAGACAGCAAGCATGCCGACTTGAAGGCAGAGAAATTAATCCTTCTCAGTTGGTGGCATCATTTGGGAAGACTTAGAAAATGCTGTCCAGTCAGAAGAAATATGTCACCGAGGGTGGATGGGCCTTAGAGTTTATGTCTGCACGCTATTTTCAGATCCCACTCTGGGTTTCATCATGCACGTTGAGAATGTGAGGTCTTAGCTTTCTGCTGTACCTACCACATCTGACAAATTCTGTCATGCCATTTTCAGTGATTCTGCAACCAAGGGCCAAATTAAACTCTTCTGTAAGCTTAGACATGGTTTATCAAAGCAACAGAAAAAGCACTAATACACATTCATAGAGTTTTACACCTGGATGAATTAGTTCATGTAATGGAAGAGAAGTGTGAAATCTAAAAGGGTTATTTACCTCTTCATATAAATTCATAGGGTCATCATAATGCTTGAACAGATTCTTGACATCTGTCAGATATTTTCCCAGAATAATCTTGTTTACCTGAATGTAAGTGTGTTGGCTAAAGATCTTACCAAATCCCTTACAGTCAGATTCCCTCCTGTACTAGTGTTTTTCAGGTCCTCAAAGATTACTTTGATGTACAAAAGCTTGGACAGACCAAGTGCACACCAAAACTTTTACTTATGTCAGAAGACCACCATAAGAGCAAAGTTTATAACAATGACTATACTTATGGGGTTTTTCCGCAGTATGATTTTCTTTTCTCATGAATTCGAAGATTACTGCTACATGCAAAGGCTTTACCACATTTATGACATTTGTAGGGTTTCTCTCCAGTATGTGTTCTCTTATGTAGTTGAAGATGACTTTGACGTGCAAAGTCTTTACCACATTGATTACATTTATAGGGTTTTTCTCCAGTATGTGTTCTTTTATGTATTCGTAGACTACTGTGACATACAAAGGCTTTACCACATTCATTACATTCATAGGGTTTCTCTCCAGTATGTATTCTTTTATGTATCCGGAGACTACTGTGACATGAAAAGGCTTTACCACATTCATTACATCCATAGGGTTTCTCTCCAGTATGTGTTCCTTTATGTACTCGGAGACTACTATGATGTGCAAAAGATTTATTACATTGATTACATTCATAGGGTTTCTCTCCAGTATGTGTTCCTTTATGCATTCGGAGACGACTGTAACATGCAAAGGCTTCACCACATTGATTGCATTCATACGGTTTCTCTCCCGTATGTGTTCTTTTATGAATTTGGAGACTACTGTTTTGTGAAAAGGCTTTACCACATTGATTGCATTCATAGGGTTTCTCTCCAGTATGTGTTCTTTTATGCATTCGGAGACTACTGTTCTGTGAAAAGGCTTTACCACATTGATCACATTTATAGGGTCTCTCTCCAGTATGTATTCTTTTATGTACTTGAAGGTGAGTGTGATCTGCAAAATCTTTGCCACATTGATGACATTTGTAGGGTTTTTCTCCAGTATGTGTTCTTTTATGTTTTTGAAGATAGTGACGTGCAAAGGCTTTACCACACTGATTACATACATAAGGTTTCTCTCCAGTGTGTATTCTTTTATGTACTCGGAGACTACTTTGATGTGCAAAAGATTTATTACATTGATTACATCCATAGGGTTTCTCTCCAGGATGTGTTCTTCGGAGACTACTGTGATGTACAAAGGTTTTACCATACTGAATACTTTCAAAGGATTTCTCTTTAGCATGAATTCTTTCTTGCCTTTGAAGACGCCTGTGATATGTAAAGTCTTTGCTACAATGAGGATATTCAAAAGTTTTCTCTCCAATATGGCTACTTTCATACCTGCAAAGATAAGTGGCAAATGAAAAAAAAACTTTACCACATTTATTACACTGATGAACCATTATAACTGTATGAATTTTACAATTTGATCTAATTGTATAAAGGAATTAGAACTTAAGGTTTATAGTTATGGTGTTCCCCTTCATTAAGGGTTGTTTTGCATATTTGAAGATGTCTGTGATGGTAACAGCCTTTATTATATGGCCCACATTTATAGCATTATTTTTTTTCCTAAATGAGATTTTTCACATATTTAATGAGAACTAGAGGAATTCAGAACTTTACCACACTTTTACACTCACAAGTATTCCTATACTGTGAGTCATACTATGTAGTGATATTTACACTCACAAGTATTCCTATATTGTGAGTCATAATATGTAGTGATATTTTGTTTATGATTTAACAAATAATGCTTGCCTAAAGATCAGAGGTAAATCACTAGAGGTCAGAGAGTGGTGGCACACACCTTTAATACCAGGACTTGGGAGACAGAGGCAGAGGGGTCTGTTGGTATAAGGCCACCCTGGTTACATGAGATTGAATTTGTCTAGAAGAGAAACAAAGCTCACACAAAGGTGATCCCAGCACTTGGGATCCCATGCCTTTAATCCCAGCACTAGGGCGGTAAAGACAGGAGTGATATGCCTGGGTGGAGAGAGGACTAGAAGGCAGGAGACAGGAACTCAATGTGATTTGAGGTATGGTGGAAACAGTACAGTCTGAGGTTTGGTGGAGACAGACGGAGGCTGGAGAAGCAGTCTGAGCACTGGTAGAGGTGAAAGAACTCTCTAGTGGCTGACCTTTCTGCTTCTCTGATCTTCAGCATTCAACCCTGTATCTGACTCTGGGCTTTTATTATTAAGACCAACTAGGATTTTTGTGTTATAATACTACAATTGCAAAGTGAATCAGGACAAACAAAAGTATTCATGTATTCCAATATTCATAGGGCTTTCTTCTGGTATGAGTTTGTTGATGTATTCCCAAAGAAGGTGGAAAACCAATTAATTGTAAACTTGTATCACATTCTACAAGTCTATTCAAAGTGGGATTACTACGTATTTCTAATTGTTGGAGAGAAAGAGAGGGGTAAGTTAATTCTTTCCATATTCCTATATTTACATGGCTTGTATACAGAATGACATATGAAATACTTAGTAAACTAAGAATAACAAATAAAGGGTTTCCACATTGCATTCACAAAGTTTAACTTTTGATTCTTCATAGACATGTGGTTAGGGATTAAAGTTTCTCCACAACAACCTTCTTGATTCTCATAAACTACCCCTCACTAAACTGAGCAGCTATAAGAAGTATATGAGCAGCACCAGCTTTACTATGTACCCTTTGCTTATTAGCAGGCTTTGAATAAACACTTATCATCTATTCAACATTCTTACGTTTTGTAATATCTGAGTGGTATAAAACTAAATGGATTGGCAGTTCTACAATATGGCTCTCATAGGGATATGAGTCAAATGGTGATATCATTTAAGGCATTGTTTCTTTGTGTTCTTTCTTAGATAATTGCCTTGCAAACACATTTTGGCTACCTGACATTGAGGTATATGGACTTTTTTGGGGTGGGGGAATTTAATAATCATCAATACAATTTAAGCTGTGCTTATTTATACTGTTGCTTTTCTTTAAAACTTCCAGGGCACATTAAATTTTCTCCATAGGCACATTTGTATTACCTTTCACATGAAAATTACCTTTTATGTCTTCTAGAACTTTGACAATGTTCTTCAATAATATGGTCTTCCCAACTGTAGCCTAAAATATAGTAAGAAAATGTATGATATATTACTAGAAATTGTGTAATATTTAAGTTGCTATCTTCAGAGAACCTTAGAACTATTCCTGATGTATTTACCTCATTCTTCCTCTTTCTCAACCAAAATTACAGAAGATTATCAATAACCAAGAAAGAGTTGTCCCCTTATTTTAAAACATGAAGGAAAATTCACAGTCTTACCTATAGCAGTGAGGTTCCTGTATGTTTCCAGCATCACATCTTTGTAGAGATTCTTCTGTAAAGGATCCAGCAAAGCCCACTCTTCCCCAGTGAAGTCGACATGCACATCATCATAGGTCACTGCACTCTAAAATATCCCACGCATGTGTACAACAGAAAGCGTGATAGTGACAATATTGTACATGTACACTTCCTTGATAATATACTTATATAATTCTGGTGCTCCCCACACTTATTCCATTATACAGAATTTCTAATGTAATCACTAAGTCATTTTAGAAAGAAACCGAATATTGAGGTTCACATCTGTCATGTCTTCACTTTGACTAGAAGAAGAATTGGAAAAGAAATGCAAATTAATAGACATAAGTAGAGAGACAAGCAATCAGATCAAAGGTACTAATACATTTCAGAGAAATAGTATGAAAACTTACTAACTAGAAAAGAAGATGGCCAAGCTGGATGCTGTTGCTCAAGATTTTTACCTCAGCTCTCAGGAGGCAGAGGCAAGTGAATTTAATTGAGTTAGATGCCAGCCTGGCCTATGCAGTGAGTTCCAGGACAGACAGAGTTACATACTAGTAAGACCCTGTCTCCCCCATAAAAATCAGTTTAAAAAATGGTAGAAAGAACCCAGAGAGAGATATTTACTGAAGTTCCTATGAAGACTTATGCATTTATTCCAGTTCCAAAAAACTGAAGTATCCCAGTTTAAAGTGTATCAATAATATTACTAAAAGGGAATGAATGTTTAAACAGTTACAAATGAACAAATGAAAACATCAGCAATGTAAATGTTGATCATAAACAACACAAGACAGGAGAGTGGGCTCAGCAGTTAAGAGTGCCTGCTGGTCTTGCAGATAGGTGAGCTCAACTGACAGTACTTACACAGGGGCTCACAGCAATCCATTACTACATGTTCAGACATTCTGAGGCCAACTTCTGATTACTCTGAGGGCCAGTTACACATGTGGTGCATACCCACGCATACAGGCAAAAGAGTGATATTTGTTCAAAAGAATTCAAAGCAAACACAATAGGTAGAAAGAATGTGACACACTTGCAATCCAGCGACCGAGAAGACTCAGGCAGTATTCACAACATCCTGGGAAAGAGAATGAGACCCTCTGCTAAATTTCAAAATTCAAGATATGAGTGAAACTCAGCACAACAGCTTATGCTTGACATGTATGAAAACCTATATTCCAGACTCTTTGGTCAATATAAAAAACAAACAAACAAAACAGGCATAATGGCCCATCTTTAATCCCAGCATGTATGATCCAGAATCATTGAGGTGAGGCCAGTCAGTCTGGTTTTCGGGACAGCCAGGGCTACACAGTGAAAGTTTGTCCTCAAAACAAAAAGAAAAATAATAATAATAAAAAAATCAGGTCTTCAAAATGGCTTTGAATAAGCAAGTGTTTCAACTGTATCTTATGTGCTTTAGCGATACCATCTATAGTGGTGGTGAAGTCATGGCAGCAGGATACAAAGAACAGGAAACTGATTAAGGATGTCTAACTCAAATCCCATCCCCAGTGAGGAATTTTATCCAGAAAGGCTCCTCCTACTAAAGATTCCACAAGTACCCCAAAGAAAGCCAAGGAGAGACCAGTGTTCAAATCCATTATACTATCTCGTAGGTTTTTCATTCAGTTAACTAGATTCTGACCCAGGTCACTACAGGCTTATAGTCAACCCATGATGAAATGTGTTTAACGTCAGTGTCCATAGTCTTTAACAGTTCTTACACTGTTCAAATGTCCAAAGTCTCTTCTGCCACTCAAGGCAATTACTTGACTGTGACATTTTGTGAAATCAGAAAAACAAGTTACATCTTCCCAACATACACTGGCACAGAATACCCTTTTCTATTCCAAAAGAGAAACAGAAACATAGTGAGAGAAGACTGGACTATGGCAAGACTGAAACCCAGCAGGGCAAACACCAAATCTGGTAGCTCTGTCTCAGATACATGGGGCTTCAGTTTCAAAGGCCTTTGATGTCACATTTTCCCTGCAGCTTTTCCTATATCTCTCTCTTTGGTTACTTCCACTCCCTGTGTGCAGCTCTGCAAGGCAGATGTCTCATTACTTAGGTATCTCAACATCTTGTCATCTGAAAAGGCAACCCAGGCTTCATCCTCACAGCTTTATACAATAAACTGTTGTAGTCTCTGCACTGGGGCTCTGACTCTGCCAAACATAGATGCCTGCAACAGGGCTGAACTGAAACCATAGACTAAGAATCCATGACCTAAAATTTTTATTCTTTTTTCTAGAACCAGTGCAAGTTTGGTTTCTAAATTGGGATGGACCCTGCCAAGCTTGGACCACAGCTTGCAGCAGGTTTTCTATGAAACTGCTTCCTGGGACTAGGAATCACTTTTCCTAATCCTTCCATTAACTGCAAACTTAATAGAATGGAGTCTTACACTTAGGGCATCTTGCTAGGCTTCCACTGTAGAGCAAGGGCCGTCTCTTTAATGGTGATTAATCTCTTTGAAAATTCCTGCCTGTGTTTCAGTACTTGACTGCCATTGGACCTGCCTTTTCATATTCATTTATTCAGGCCCCACTTGTTACTATCATTAGTAGGCATCCAGCAGATCCAATATGCCATAGGAAATACACCCATAAATTTTTAGTTTGGCCTTACTCAATTTCTCTGGGCATAGGAAAAAATAAGAAAAAAATTAGACCAAAATACCACTTAAGGGACCTCTAGCTTAATTTTTCATGAATCTGTTTCCAACTGAAATCCTATCATCTTGATCTCCACTTTCTGTATTATTCTCAATTCCCAACTTCCTGGCCAATAGACATACTAATATAGGTTTGTGTGTCTCTGTGTGTGTGCGATCTAATGAGACCTCAGCCCTAGACAAAGTACTACAGAAAACTAATGACTGTTGAGAGGGAGATTTATGTTTTCCCAGGGATGAGCTTCCTAGTTGGCTGTCTAAAACAAAGTGGTCTGCCCGGAAATCACATAAATACAAGAAACTCCAAATGGACTCAGCAACTTGTATTTAAATATTTATGTGCATAGATGTATTAATATATATGCAATAATAATAACAAAAGAAGCAAGAAAAGTAATTTGATGCAGAATCATTTGGGAGGCATGAAGTGATTGAAGAGAGGAAGAGGAAGGGAGTTGTAATGCATTGATATTTTAAATAGGACTTTAAATATTAATCATGGAACATAGAGTTAAACGGAGAAATCTCAAAAAATGAAATACAAATGGCTGACAGACACTTAAAATGTTAAACATACTTAGCTATTAGGGAAATGCACATTATATCTTCTCTCTGATTTCATCTCATCCCAGTGAAAACGTCTAAGATAAATAAACAAAAATGACAAGTATTGGCACTGATTTGCAGAAAATGGAACTTCATTTTAATACTTGAGGATATGCAAACTAGTGCAACCATTTTTAAAATCAGTATGTAGCTAACTCTAGAAGTACCTACCATATGAACCAGCAGTATCATTCATATATATACATATTGCATACATATGTATATATAATTTGTGTGTGTTGTGTGCATATACACATACATATATACATGTACATACAAATATATATATGTACACACACAAAAGGGAGTTCATATCCTGTTCTAGAGATATTTGCTTATACATGTTTATTATGATTATATCTACAATAGACAGGAAATGGAAACAACCTAGATTTGCACCAATTGATGAATAAAAATTGTTAGATTCATACTGGGTAATGCTACTCAGAGATATTGAGAAAAATGAAACTATGAAATTCACAACTAAACAGAAGGACCTGGAAAAAGTTATTTTGAGAAAGGCAACCTGGAATAATGAAGATAAACATCACATATTCTCTGTCACTGTGAAGGTTAGTGTTAAATCTTCGTATATGTGTTTCAATTGTAATACCAACATGGTTCATGAAATTACTAAAATGCCATGGGGATGGTTATGAAAAGAGGGGAGATAGAATTTACAGATATATGGGGAAGAATGGACCAAGGAGGGTTGAACTGGGATGGGGGAGTAGAGGTAGGGGACAGGAAGGAGAAGGGAAAGTGATGAATAAAACAGAAGACCTGTGAAAAAGACATAGAAATTTGCTTTAACATCACTAACACACACTCACATAGAAAGATACAAACATGATACATAGGAAAAGAAATGTAGAGAGAGGAGAAAGAGAATTAAAATGGAGTAACTCTGAAACCAAGCAATAATGCCCCTACTAGAAACCAGAGGGTAACAAATAAATCTATGACATGTATAAGTTGCTTCTTTTGGAGATCTTGCTAATTAGGTACCAAAGACCCCTCAAACATTACATTGTATTGCTACTGCTTTTGGCTATCAAGAACTTGATAATAAGATCCTATTGCTGAAGACACTATATGTTTGAGTCAAGGTCATGGCAAAATTAAAGTGGTAAAGAAGCAGAATCTTTATCCCTACTGACTTGTTTTCATGGTGGTGGAAAGGGTCTATGCAAGCTACTAGAGGAGACAAGTAATCATCAGTCATGCCCAACTACAGACACTTCAAGCTACAGTAAAGATTGGCATGGCAAGGCCAGCCCACTCGTGCAATAGTAGCACAAATACTATGGGAGTAAGTACCACTTCCTGACTGTGTCTAAGTCCTTCTCAGGATCAAATGCATTCCTGGCACCATTAGCAGACTAAGAACCTAATAGGCAGGTCATTGGCCTTAGGAAAGAATATTATGCTGCTAAGTGGACATAGATTTAAACTGACTCAGAATAACTTACCATTATATCCATTGAAGAGATGTGGGCAGGGAAAAGGGTGGCTTCAGCTGGCGATCTGTTGCAGAACTAGGTATGAGCTGCAGGGCATTAGATCTGGGGGAAGACAGCACACCTCTGCCTTTTACACTCTTCCTGACGCAGCTTCCACGATGATCCCTGAGAATTAGGCGGGGATTGAGTTATACATGTGCTTTAAGTCTGAGCATTCCCCAATCACTTATTCTCTTTACATTGGCCAGTTACGTACCACCACGTTGATCACAATCTAATTCAATTAGAAGCATTTAAGTGGAGAGATGTGAGTTCCATTGATCGATGGAAATAATGGTAAGTCATCTTCCTGACCATCTATGGATATGCCCAATAGATGGAATAAATGCATGAGATAAACACATAAGCAGTGTGTGTGAATAGCACAATGGGTGTGAACAATGTCCTCAGTCTCTGCAGTCTCTGTTATACAACTCTCTTTGGCTGACCCACTTTCCTTTCTAACTCTACATGGAGTAGCATACCTGGCGCTTTGGATCTGACACTAACTTTTAATTACGCACAGTACACGGCATATAACCTCAGCACTCACTAAGCTATATAATTTTGATTTTAGAAAATTTACTAGGCTATGCTTCATAATTAGACCTATTGTCCCTTGGGGACTGCAAGATGTGTATAAGCCTGCTTTGTTCTTTTTACTCAAACTAAGACAAGAAAATATCATATTCTTCTCAGTCTAAGACAAGCTGCACACAATTAGTTCATTTTTACCTCAGAGCAAGTTCAAATTATACTAAAGGCTTTTGTAATAGGTTTAAAACTTTACAATTATGTACAAGGTCAGAATTGCAGGTGTCTGACCTTATTAGATCTAAGTCCTTTAAAGATTTATGATGAAATAGGGCAATATTGAGGTGGATAACCATAGCTATGTACACAAAGCATTCCACAAAAAGCACACCAGCTCTCCGCTTGCCAAGCCTGCTGACAAAGACCTATGTTTCAAAGTTTGTTGCCCCCTCTGGTCAGTCTTACTCCTGAAACCTTGGAACCTTGTGTTGCCAGAGGAACTGGCTTTGCCCTTATTGCTCACCCACTGAGATGTAACTCTTGTCATTGCTTCAAGTCTCTGGAAAAAAAGTGTATTTAAGCTAGATGAACAAGAAGCAAAGAGGAATTAGAATTGGGATAGAGAATTAGTGCTAAAAATTATAAGACAAGAGGATAAGAATGGGGCAGAACAATAAAGAGTCATGACTGGAACAGCATTATATGAGATTTTTCCATAACCCATCAGATTAGCAATATCCTAAGTTCCTTTTGCTGCTCTGTGGCTTCTAACCTTCACCCTGGAAGGTGGTCTTGCAGGGCAAGTCTCCCAAACTACTGATACGCACAAAAATACATGAATGCAATTTTTAAAATGAAGAATTAAGGAGGCTGAGGCAGGAGGATTAAGACTGGGTAAGGCTACAACAATAAAACCCCGTGTCAACAAAACCTAAAACAAACAAAAAATCAGACTGCTTATACTTCAATCTTAGACAGTTGATCACAAAATATTCCCAGTGTTGTTTTTAGCTCACCTGAGAAAATTTATTGAATGTAATTCTGTCTGTTGTTTTAAAGCACTGGACTATTCTATTTTCACTAGAATAAAAATACTTATTAATCAAATTATTGAAAAACAAATATTAGTATATCAAATTCTGTACCAAATTTTAAACTTCTTTTGTTAAAGATGTAATAAGCTTTATCCTAAGAACAGGGAGGTGTCTTCTTCCTAGAGAAACTTTGGTATGATTTAAAGTTGAGCTATCTTTTCAGATTGACAGCAACTTGACCTAGAGCTATTATAATGTCCGCAGTCCTTACCTTGACATTACAAATTAGTTAGGAAAACAAAACAAAACAAACAAAAAACAAAAACTAACCACTGAGGAAAGTTTAATGAATGTATTATGAGGATCAAAGCCAAGTTTTAAACTAATTCATCCCATATTAAACACTATGTTTAACACTATTAAACAAAATGGATGAATTTTGTTTATCTCACTTCTGAGTTTAGAACTTACCAGCATAGAATTTCCAGACTCACCTACCAATAGTTTTCCTTTTAGTTCCTTCTTCATAAAATTGTAATAACAGAATTTATAATAACAGAGTTGTTATTTATGCTATTTTCCAATGTCAAAATGAGGGTCAAGTGTAACTCTGGTTTCTATTGTTAAATCAAAACCCTGTTTAAATGTACCTCAATAAGCAAAAGACCACACTGAATACTATCTATTATAAAAAGACTCAGAAATTATTAAGTTATATCTAGAAAACTTAAATGATTTCCAACGATAATTACTGAGTAATTCTCCAAGATACTGGTGTGTTACACAAAATTTTCAGTACTATATTAGGTTCTTTAGAGTCATAGAATCTATGGAATCTCTACAGCTAGATAGCTAGATAAATGGGAATTCATTGAAATGACTTATAGGCTGCAGTCTAACAATGGCTAATTATGACTGGAAAGTCCAAGAATCTAGTAGCTGCTCAGTCCCACAAGGCTGGGTGTCACAGCTGGTCTGCTGGGATCTCGAAGAAGGAGTAGATGGGCTGTCGGAAGTGAGGCAAGCAGGCAAAAACACCCTTCCTTCTTCCATTCTCCTTAAATAGTATTCAAACACAAGATGTGACCCAGATTAAACAAGGGCCTTCCAGCCTCAAGGTCTGGATGGCAGGCTGTGTTATTCAGCCTCAATGTCTGGATGAAAGGCATGTTGTTTTCTTGTCTAGGAATCCAGATCACATGCTTGTCCTCCATTACTGTATTAAAATTCATTCCAGAAATAGTCAAGTTGTCAACCAGCAATAGCCATCACAAGTACATTTTGATGATTGGGGTATCTCTTTAAACTTTACCAGTCAAGCTTGTATCATCTATAAGGCTTTTCAACATTTTGACAAGATTTCAGATTTTTTGATGAGTATGCTCAACATATACAGTGAATATATTAGAACTGAGAACACATTTTCAGAAGTGATAGTATAAAAAAATATCATATAGCTAGAAACTTCAACATCATTAGAAGCAATACTTACTGATGTGGGATTCCCCTATGGATGCTGTGAATACCATTGGCTAAGAAAGAAACTGCCTTGGCCTATTGATAGGGCAGAACTTAAGTAGGCAGAGAAAACGAAATTGAATGCTGAGAGAAAGGAGGCAGAGAGAGAAGCCATGGAGCCGCTGCTGGAGACAGATGCGCTGAAACTTTGCTGGCAGGGCCAAACCACGTGGCAATACACAGATGAATAGAAATGGGTTAAAGTAAGATGTAAGAGTTAGCCAATAAGAAGCGAGAGCTACTGGGCCAAGCAGTGTTTTAAATAATACAGTTTCTGTGTGATTATTTCAAGACTGAGCAGCCAGGAACCAGCAAGTGGGCTCCTCTAACAAGTTACTCTCTAAAAACATGCAGTTTTCCTGTCTACTAAAAACAATTTCTAATTTTAAATAAGGAAATACATAATTTACTAAATTCCCATAAATTCAGGAACTAATAAATATTTGAGATATTGCTCAACATAAAAAATGGCATTTACCACCTACTCCAAACATACTGTTTCTCACTAATTCCTGGAGAACAGGAATGGATATTCCAAGACTGGAGTTCTGTGAACAGTTTCATGGAATCTCTACAAAGACATATGACTAGCCTTCTCTCTTATGCTATCTGTAGCATTCTTACGTTTGTTGTTTTGATTTGTAACACAGTGAAGCTAAAACTGTGGATCCAGAACTGTGGATATTCACTAACCCCATAACTAAAGTTACCTTACTACTGAGACAGTGGGTAACCACACAGTAAGATCCTGTCTCAAATAAAGACAAAGAAAAAGTATATATTATATATACCTGTATAATTAACTTCAAAAATATACTTTGAGTTCTAGAATAAGGAATAATTTTATGAGAAATCAGATGGAAATTTGTAGGTTTGTGTCAGCCTGGTCAACAATATCAAGACCCATTCCAGCCAGTTATTGTAAGAACCAAAATTTGAATTTAAAAAAAGAAAGTATTATGTTATGGTATGTTTCATTTGTGTTATAAATGACTAAGAAAGAATGGAGTTATGTTATCTTTTATGTTCCAGGAGAAGACAGATATATGGTGGAAGTGAATTGCAAAGTGAGGTATAATTTAGCAAATGACTAAGTGAGAACAATGACTAACAAACTGTTTGCAAGTGGAACCAATCAACAAGGATACACATGGAAAGGAAACAAACACCAATGAGAACTTATGAGTTCACTAATGAAAAAATATAATTTTTTTAAAAAGTTCAAAAAATGTAAGCAACTAAATCACCACTAGGCCATGTCCAGCCAAAAATTATGTTACAGCTCATCTCTCAGGACAGGGAAACAGGTCTAAGTTCTCTACCCTAACATTGAACAGAGACATGTTTTTGACTCAGGTATCCTATATAATAATGAATCTGAAGATGACTTGCTAGGAAAGGCTAGAAAGTCATTAATGACAGTTCCACTGTTCTTTCTTTTAAAATGAAACAATTATAGTAAATGGATTATGAGATTATCAGGGATTTTGAGACCCTGGGAGGATAGATAGACAGAGTCTAACATTTATCAGCTGTACTCAAAGCAGACACTATTGCCTACACCCAAAGAGTTAGCAAGTTTAAAAATCTCCTTTATTTGATATGATAGTTAGGATATTTAGATTTGACTATACTTGCTTCTCCACATGGACCTTATTCCATTGGGTAAAGTAATGCTGCAGAACCTCCTTCAACCAATGGCCTTTGTGATGCTGGACCAGGTTGGGCGTGGCCTTGGGTACGAAAAATGTGTGCGCTCACGTGCGCTCTCTCTCTCCTCTCTCACCTGACTGCTGGATTTGGTTCTTCTTGTTGGCTTGTGCACAGGACTGTGATCTGTGAGTCCCCCCTAAGTGAAGAACCTTTTATTATACTCAATTCTGAGCTACTGTGGGACTATTTTTATTTGCATTCTCCTACATCTGGAGCCCAGTGTGGGGCCCGATCCATACCTACCGGGTTTGGGCCAAAAGGTCCACGCATGCCTTCCCCCTCCCACGCCATGCTTCCTGGCTCACCAGCCTGGGCATGTTTCTCACCTGTGGACTGCTGCCACTGTGGCCTCTCCAGCAGGTGCCTAAGCCCGTGACTTGTCCCACCGCAGCAAGCAATTTTTTCCTAGTGCAATCCCCACAGCGTCAGTACACCGGCCACGCCAAGCTTATAACTGCCAGCAAGCTTTGGAATCTTTGATATTCTGTACAACTCAATCCTCCATATACGAATATGCTGCTCTTAATTAACTAAGTCCGAGGTGATTTAGGTACTGGAACTTGCTTTGCCCCTGCCGGCCACGCACACCTGCTGGCCAATATGGAGTATTACACTACAACAATTGACTAAAATTCCCTAATGGAAGTATAAAATAATTAATAAATTTAAAAGTTATATAATTGCAGACAATATCACCATCCAGGAACTTAATAACCTTTTTGCTTACATTATGGATGACATTCTGTAAGGCTCATGTAATTTTTCTAATATATCCATTTATTTGATTTTGGGACTTAGCTTTCTTTTTCATATTATATCCTTAAGAAAATGGTTTGATGACAGAGCCAAGAAGGAGGCACATTAAAAAACAATACAGTCTTCTTAGTGAGTCTGAGGCTATCCTGGACTATGTGAGACCTTGTACAAAACAAAGAAACCCAGATAGGACTGGGCATGTGACCCAGTTGGTGTCCTTGCCTACCATGTGCAAGACCCTGGGTTCTGTCTCTAGTACCATAATATTAGCACTTGGAAGATAGAAACAGGATGATTGAGTAAACTCCATAGGAGCAAGATTGAGCCAGCAACCTAGGTCACAGCAGGTCTGAGGCAGTGAATTCCTAAAGAGCAGGACTGAGCTAGTAACCTGGGCTGGAGAGGGCCTGGGACAGTGAACTCCACGGAAGCAGGAGCAGATCCAGACCAGGGTCATTTACGGAAGCAGGACTGGGGCAGCAACATAGGCCAGAGCAGGCCTAAGGTGGCAAGCTCCACGGGAGCGGGACTGAGCCAGCTACCTAGGCTGGAGAGGGCCCAAGATGGTGAGCTCCATGAGACAGGGAGCGGATCCAGACCAGGGACATTTGTGGAAGAAGGACTGAGCTAGCAACCTGGGCCAGTGCATACTTGAGACAGCGAACTCCACAGGAGCAGGTACAGGGGAGAAACCGCTGAGCAAGTGGTCAAGAGCCAGAGACTGTTGCAGGTCACAGCTTGAATCCGGGACCTTTAAGGGAATAGATGTGAGCCAGGATCCCTGTAGGTCTGGGCTTGAGTCTGTGACCTCCAAGGGAGTAGGCAGGAACCAGAGATCTCTGTGGATCCAGGCATGAGTCTGGGACCTCTGAGGGAGTAGGCCTGAGCCAGGTACTTTGCAGGTCTGTGCACACACACCTGAGTATGGGACCTCCGAGGGAGTAGATCAGAGCTAGAGACCTTTGCAGGACCAACCCAAGCCAGGGACCTCTGCAGGAACAGATCCAGAACAGAGATGTTAACAGAATCAGGTCTAAGCTGACAACCTAGGCCAGAGCAGGCCTAAGACAGCAAACTCCACAGGAGCAGAGCAAAGCCTGGGAGTGCAGAGCGACCTCCAGGAACACGGAGTGACTAATGGGGTAACTAGAACCATGACACTGACCATACAACAAAGAAACAAGCATCTGAGCCTTGGATTTACTGGCACTTAGAAGATTAATCACCAGAATCACAGACAGCCCCAACCACACCAAGAAGAGGAAAAGATGAATAGACAAGGTAAGAACACATGCAACATCACAAAGAGCAACACAACACCAGTAAAATCTAGATACCCTACAACAGCAAGACCTGAACAACTGAATATAGTTGAAGCAAAAGAAAATGACCTAAAAAATAACTTCAGGAGAATGTTTGAAACTCTTAAAGAGG
>LOJH01020786.1:0-19786 GCA_001685095.1 Ellobius talpinus | reverse complement strand
GTTTCTTGAGTTCTTTATATATTTTGGATATTAGCCCTCTATCTTACACACAGTTTCTGAATTTTTCTCCCATTTAGAGGGCTGTCATTTTGTCCTGTTGGCAGTGTCCTTTGCTTTACAGAAGCTTTTCAGTTTCATGATGTCCCACTTATTGATTGTTGACCTTAATGTCTGAGTTATCATGTTCTGTCTAGAAAGTATTTTCTGGTGTCAATGAATTCAAAGTTATACCTTACTTTCTCTTCTCTCTGGTTCAGTGCATCTGATTTTATGTTGCGATCTTTGATCCACTTGGATTTCAGTTTTGTGGAGGGTGATAAACATAGATCTGTTTGCATTCTTCTACATGTCAGCATCCAATAAGGCCAACACCATTTGTTGAAGATGCTTTCTTTATTTCATTGTGTATTTCTGTCTCCTTTATCAAAAGTCAGGTATCCATAGGTGTGTGGACTTAGTTATTGGCATACAATTCAGTTACATTGGTCAAACTCTTTTTTATACTAACACCATGCATTTTTATTACTATAGCTCTGTATTATTGTTTGAAATCAGGGATGGTGGTACCTCTAGAAGTTCTTTATTATTCAAGTTTTTTAACCTATCCTGGGTTCTTGTTCTTTGATATGAAATTGTATATTGTCCTTGCAAGATCTATATACAATTGTGTTGGGATTTTGGTTGGAATTGTGTTGAATCCATTTTTACTGTGTTGGTCCTACCCATATGTTAGTAGGGTAGGATCTTTGCAACTTCTGATATGATCTTCCATTGCTTTCTTAAAGACTTGAAGTTTCTATCATACATGTCTTTCACTTGCTTGGTTAGAGTTTCCAAGATATTTTATGTTATTTGTGGATATTGTGAAGGTGTTGTTTCCTTAATTTCTTTTGTAGTCTTGTAAATGGAGACTGCACTTTTGTTTCCCAGTCACCCAGAGCTGAATAATCACGCAGAACTGTATTAATTACAACACTGTTTGACCAATGGCTCACATGCATTCCTAACTAGCTCTTACATCTCAAATTAAGCCGTTTCTATTAATCTATGTATTACCATAAGGTTGTGACTTACCAGTAATATTCTGGCATCTGTCTCCTTCGGCAGTTACATGGCGGAGAGTATAGAGTCCGCCTATACTCTCTATATATCTCTGTTCAGATTTCCCACGTGACTATACTCTGTTAAGTCATTGGCTGAAACAACTTCCTTTATCAACCATTAAAAGTAACATATATACAAAACAACATCCCAGATCATCTGCCCCTTTTGGTCTAATTAAAAAGGAAGGTCTTAACTTTAACATAGTAAAAAATTACATATAATTAAACAGTTATCAGGCAAGAATTACAGTTACAATATTTAGTCTATTTGTATTAGGCAAAAATTAAAGAAAATATTCTATCCCCTATCTTATCATTGTAAGTCTAAAGTTTCATATCTAATTTATCTTTGATTATTACTAAGGAAAACTATAACTATCTGGTCTTCAGCTTCATCAAAGACACAGAAGGATATAATATTACCTAAGTAAGCAGAAAATACATTGTAAGCAACTCCCAAAGTTCTAGAAATGATCAAGACATCTTGTTCACCCAAAGTACTTTTGTAATGTTGGGGCAATTGTTTTCAGCCTAAAGACCCATAGATTCAGGCAGACTATGAGTGAAGCAGGAAATTTGAAGATCTGTTTTGCCTTATACTGGCAAAATTCATCAGTTGCTTTCTTATGTGTCCTGCAGAATGTCTGACAGTTTCTTCTGTGAAGAAGAAAACCTGAAGGACCATCCTGTCTTTTGAACAGTTCAGTAGTCACTTTTTTATGGGTCTTGCATGTCCAGTTCATACAGTATACCATCAAACAGTCCAGTCAAGAGCAGTTACTTATCCAAATAGCTAGCCTTGTCCTATTGAAAGCAAATTCCATAATGACTTTCTTTAATCCCTATCAACCTCTCTGAAATAATCGGTGCTGCCAGAAGCAGACATTCTCACTGTTGAGGAAAGTATAAGTTCTTGAAACATTTTAAATGCCATATTCTGTATGTCTTTGAAGTGTATAAGATTATCTATCTACCTGAAATATAGCTCTGTGTATATAGAAAACCTAACTAACAAGACTAAAAGTTTGATTATTATAGATGACTATTTATTAATCTGTAATTTTAAATTATATATTACATTTTTAATAAGATGTGTGAACATAATATCTTAAAAACAAGTAGAAATATGTGTATATACATATATATACATATAACAAAATTGACCTTAAATTGTAATCAATAAACCAAAGTCCATACCAATGTGTAATACTAATTTGTATATTGTATCCCTGTTTTAAAAGAAAGAGATTGATTATGACCATTAATTATTTATAATCAACCAATTTTAAATGAAAATAAACTATTTTTTGTCTTTTTGTTTCTCTGAGACAGGGTTTCTCTGTATCTTTGGAGCCTGTCCTGGAACTAGCTCTTGTAGACCAGGCTGTCCTCAAACTCACAGACTTTTATAAACAATCATTTTGTGAATTTGGCTGTACTTTTCCAAACTACTTCCTGCTGTTTATTAGATGAAATATTCCTGCCAGGTTTTACTCTGCTAAGTTATTGGCCAAAACAACTTTATTTATCACCCAATAAAAGCAACACAAATACAGAAGGACATCCCACATCACAGTCCAGTATGTCTTCATTTGTATATATGAGGGCTAGTCATATTTTTCTAATCAATTTTGTCTCCAGCCTCTTCACTGAAGGTGTTTATCAGATATAGGTGTTCCCTGATAGAATTTTTTGGGTTGTTTATATATACTATAACATCATTTGAAAATATCAATAATTTGACTTCTTTCTAATTTCTATCACCTTGATCCCCGTCTATTGTTTGTTGTTCAAGGTAAGACTTGAAGTGCTATATTGAATAGATGTGGAGAGAGTGGACAACCTTATCTTATCCCTGATTTTAGTAGGATTGCTTTGGGTTTCTCTTCATTTAACTTGATGTTGTCTATAGGATTGTTGTAAATTGAATTTATTATGTTGAAAGGTTTTTTGTATCCCTACTCTCTCTAAGACTTTTATCATGAAAAAGGGTGTTGGATTTTATCAAAGGTTTTGTAAGTATCAGTGAGATGATCATGTGTTTTTTTTTCTTTCAGTTTTATTTATATGGTGGATTGCATTGATTGTTTCTCATCTATTGAAAAATCCCTACATCTCTGGAATGAAGCTTACTTGAACATAGGTGAACTTTATCATGGAATATCTTTTTTCTATCTATAGTTATTAATTTTTTTACTGGGTATAGTAGTCTGGGCTGGTATCTATGGTTTCCTAGAGTCTGTAAGACATGTATTCAAACCTGTTTGCTTTTTAGAGTACTCAACAAGAAGTTTGGTATAATTCTAATATGTTTGCTTTTATATGTTGCTTGCATTTTTCACTTGAATTTTAATATTCTTTCCTTGTTCTGAATGTTTAGTGTTTTGATTATTATGTGGGGAAGGGCCTTCTTTTTCTGGCCCAATCTATTTGGTGTTCATTCTGGTTGGTGTTTTTTGTACTTTTGTAGGCTTCTCTTTTTTTTAGATTAAGAAGGTTCTTTTGTGATTTTGTTGGAAACATTTTCTGGGCCATTGAGATAGAATTTTTCTTCTTCTAAACTGAGTATTCTTATGCTTGGTCTTTTTATAGTGTCCCAGATTTCCTTGATGCTTTGTGTTAGCAATTTTTTAAAGTTAACATTTTCTCTGACAGAGGTATCTGTTTCTCCCATCTTATCTTAATTCCCTGGGATTTTCTCTTCCATCTCCTGTATTCTGCTGCTGCTTATACCTGTAGTTTTTATTCACTTACCTAAACTTTTTTATTTCTAGAGTTTGTGTTTTCTTTATTGTTTCTGTTTCCATTTTCAGATCTTGAACAGTTTTACTTATTTCCCTCAACTATTTTTGTTGCTTTTTCATATCTTTCTTAATGGGATTTTTTTAATTTCCTACAATTTTTTTTTTGTCACTTACCCTATTTATTTAAGGAATTTATTCATTTCTACTTTAAGGACCTCAATAATCTTTATAAAGTTGGCTCTAAGGTATTTTTCTTGTTCTTATGCTGTGTTGAAATATTCAGAACTTGCTGTAGTCTGTTAGCTGGGTTCTGGTGGTGACATATTTTCTTGACTATTGATTATATTCTTATGCTGGCATCTAGGCATCTGGATTTGGGTTGATTATGGGCATAGCTACATTTTTCTTCATTGGTAGGGTGTGTGGTTTCTAGGTTTCAGCTTTGCTTCTTCTGGCTGGTGGTACCTGTTGTTAAGCACTAGATCTCTACTGGAGGTGGTAGCTGGACTCCTGGTAACCCTCACGGCCTGAGGTTGTGTAAGAAGGCTCTGACTGAGTTGGAGGGCAGACTTCTGGCAGCAGGTGTAGTCCCTGGCAGAGCAGAGATTCTCTACCCTAGATGGGGCCTAGAATAAGGTGGCTATGAGTGCATAGAACCGGGAAGAGTATTGGCAGGTACCAAGAGAATGGTAAAGCAGGCAATTTGGTGCTCGGGCCACTTACCTCAGTTTTTGGCAGCCTGTGGTGGTCTCTGACAGAGAAGGGACTTTCTGCCCCAAGGAGGCCAAGACAAATGACTAGGGGTGTGTGATCTCCCAGAGAGTAAGAGAGTGGGGGACTTTGACAGGCAGGCAGCCTGTCCTGAAAGAGAATATTTTACAGCACTATATTAAATAAACTAAGAGACCTTAAATTAATTAATTTTGCATGGCAGTGTCATGGAAAAATGAGAACAAACCACACCCAAAATCAGTAGATACGAAGAAATAAGGCAAAAAATCATACTAGTATAAATGAAGATAATGTAAGGAATTACTGAAAGAAAGACATTATTCTTTGAAAAGATAAACAATATTGACATCTTTAGACAAATTAACTAAAGAGGAAGAAAACAAATCTAAATTAAAAAAATTAAATATGAAAGTTAAATCACTTTCAAAGGTACCAAAGAAGAAAAAGTAAAATTGGGAAACTTAAAAAAATGAATTTCTAAATGAATATTGTATACCAAATTAAACCAAGAAGAAATAAATAATCTGAATAAATCTGCAACTAGTATTGATATTGAAATGGCAATAAAAGAGACATATTCCTACTAAAAGAAAGCTGAATAAGATGGATTCAATACAAAGTTCTATCAGAACTTCAAAGATGAACCAATGCTAATGCAACTTAAATTTTGCAATAAAATATAATATGAAGGAAGGTTTATAAACTCACTTTTAAAATCAAGTATTACCCTAGTCATATAAGCAGATAAAATATCACATGAAACAATTCAGACCAATATCTCCAATGAACATAGATGCAAAACTATCCATAGAAAATACTTGCAAACTAAATTCAACATAACATCAAAAATTAATTTACCATAACCAAGTTGGCTTTAGCACAATGATGTAAGAATAATGCAGTATTGCAATCTCCTTGGAACTCGGTCTCCTGGTACTAAACAAGGAACTGCATAATTTTTCTTCACTGCCTCTTTCAGCCATTCCTACCAGCCCAGCTCTATTCTTGAAATAACTCCCACTGACACAAAGAAATGTTCTCTATGAGGAACCACAGAGCAGAAACACTCAGCTAGTATGTAGATTGGTGTAACAGCAATCAAACACCCACTCAACAAAGGCAAGACCAGACATCTACATTATGAAACACTTTAAATGACATAAGTACAGATTGTGAATCCCAGCGTAAAAATACAAACATGACCAACCAAGAAAATATACCTCCTCCAGAAACCATCAGTTTGCTATCAAAACAAAAGTTTTGGAGAAAGACCCATGAAATGCTGAGAAAATCAATTTAGCTGAAGACAAGGGCTTCAAAATAGCAAATATAAATGTGTTCAAGGACCTTAAAGAGGAAATGGATAAGTGATTGAATAAAGATTATTAAAACATAAGTTGAATAAAATAATGAAAACAAATTTAAACAACTTCTGTCTAATTCAGCTTGACAGTAGGGTTTAAAAAGAAAGCTTCATTCTGGAGACATTTACTTCACCAAGAGGATTTGGGAATAAAATTTCTTAGAACAGTTAATCAAAAGGAAGGGAACATATCAATATAACGACTTTATAGAAATTAGCAAATGCAGAAATTAATAATGGACCTTAACATGAGACCAGAAACCAATAGAAAAGAAAGTAAAGACTAGACTTAGAACTCATTGACACATAAAAGGACTTTCTGAACAGGTCACCAGTAGCACAGAAATTTAGACCAACCATTAATAGATTAGGCCTGTTGGAGTTAAAATGCTTCCATATCATAAAGGAATGCAATGGTCTATAGAATAGGAAAAAATGTACCAATTATACATCTGATAAACTAGTGAAAGTTTGTGTCTAAACTATACAAAATGAACATCAAGAAAACAAATAACTCAATTAAAATTGGATATAAAAGTGAGTAGAATTCTCAAAATGCAAACCCCATTTTAATTGAGTTGTATGATTTCTTGATGTTCATTTTGTATATTTTAGTTACTGGGGAAATGAAAATTAAAACTACTTTCATATTTCATCTTAATGTCATTCAGAATGGCAAAGATTGATAAAAGAAATGACAGATCATGCAGGCAAGGGTTCAGGACAAAGGGAACACTTATTCAATGATAGTGGAGTGGAACTTGGTAGAACCACTAAGGGAATTAATGTGGAGATCCCCCAGAAAGTTTGCAATTGATCTATCAATTGATCTAGCTATACCCCTCTTGGGCATATACTCAAAAGACTCTGCAACTAACTATAAAAATACTTGCTCATCCATGTTCATGCTGTTTTAATCATTCTCAACAGAAATTAGAAGCAGCCTTGATGTCCATCAACTAATGAATGCATAATAAAAATGAGGTACATATACACAACAGAATATTATTCATCTGTTAAGAAAATGAAATTTTGCAGGTAAATTAATGAGGCTAGAAATAATCATCTTGATTACGGTAACCCATATTCATAAATACAAGCATAAATTTTCTCTTTATGTGGATGTAAGCTTTTAAGCTTTAGATATGTTTTCTGCATTCAGAAAAATCTACAGAGGCACCAAGGGGGGACAGAAAATCCTTCAAAGAAGGGAAAATAGAATATACATTATAAATGGATAAAGGGGAAATTAGAATAGACAGTTTAAATGGAAGGACAGACTGGAAGGTAGGTTAGAGGGGAGAATATCGGAGTGGTGATAACCAAAACTAAAAGGCTATTTAAAAAGTCATTTGAACTTTCACTACTACAGAAGCTTCTTAAAATATACATACATATATCTATATCCATATCTGTGAAAGGAAATGGATAGAGTTATTGTATACCTGGGGAGTCCATGATCTAAGCATAAAGCATATGCTACAAATAAGACACTCTTACCAGGAGTGGATTATATCATTTTGTGTCATTAGTCAAGGAGTCTCAACACTACACCCAACTATTACAGATCTTCCCAATGTTAATTGTTACTCTCTATAACCTGACAGTAACATCTTATTGATGATGGCACCATGTACTTATATAATCAAACATGGAGAAACCAAGTTGGAACTCAGCTAGGAATTTCACCTTATTGACTAGTATTCATGGAGTTGGAAGGCACTATACATTTCACCATCAGAGAAAAGTACAATCGTACTTAGCTATAGAACCTTGCAAGCTGTAATAGTGACTTGCCTACAAGAAAAACTCACTGGTGCAATAGTGGCACAAACATTATGGTAATAACCAACTATTTTCTTAGAGGACTTAAAACCAACTATGTGAACTATTCATGATACTGTTAATAAGGCCAAGAAACTGAATCTAAACAGAGAAGAGGATGCAAAATACCTAATATTCTGCTGAGTGGATACTGCAATAAAACAATTCCTAATGACATATTTCTATGTCTATAGATCAGTTTCAACCAGCCTTAATCGGGGAATTTTTTTGCAGTAGATGTAATAAACACAGAAACTCACAACTTGACAATGTGCAGTGAGTCAGAAACTTTGGAACACTCAACCTTAAACAGGATGCCTTTATAACACATCTACCATTAGAGTTCAGCCATCTATGTAGTGCAGGAGGCAGAAAGAGTGTAAGAGCTAGAGGAGGTGGACAGCTCCAACAAACACCATTTTCAAAACAACAGGACAAATTCACACAGAGACTGTGACATCAGCAAAAGACCAGCACAAGTTTAAGTCAGATAGAAGTCTATCTCAGAGAAGGAGATATATGAACAAAGTGTTACCCCTAACAAGAAGCTATCCAGTTGAAGATTAGATAGCTATACCAGACACAGAAAGCAAGTTATGATAGAAAGTAAATTAGGTATGACTTTGGACTCACCAAGATAAGACAGACATGAAATATTTTTTCTGAATTTATCAAATGCAATTGAACTAGACATATTGATGTATTTATCGCCTGTATATATTGTATATAGTCATTGTACTTGTTCTACATAGTTTTCTTATATTAGTTATAACCTTTTTATTTTAGACAAAAAAGTGAAATGTAGTGGCATTTCAATATATTTTAATAAATAAATACTGCCTTTATTTATTAGTTGTTAAGGAAGGAAAACACAGTTATCTACAAGGGAGTAACACAGGGTATGCCATCCACATTTCAGTGCAGGGCCCATACTCAGGAGTAGATGGCCAGTATTGATGTCAGAGTTCCCTCTGTGTGCTGTGATTACTATTAATGAAAAAGAAACTGCCTTGGCCTATTTAGATAGGGCAGAACTTAGGTAGGTAAAAAGGACTGGACTGAATGCTGGGAGAAAGAAGGACAGAAAGAGATGCCATGGATCTGCCACTGAAACTTTGCTGGTAAGCCACTGCCACATGGCAATACACAGATTAATAGAAATTGGTTAAATTAAGATGTAAGAGTTAGCCAATAAGATGCTAGAGCTAATAGTCCAAGCAGTGATTAATTAATACAGTGTGATTATTTCAGGTGTAAGCTAGCAGGGCAGCTGGGAAAAAAAAGCAGCCCCCTCCCTCCAATACAATACAAACTGGATTATTTATTTGTATTATAATTTTTTGTTTTGTTTATTTTTTGGCTTTGGGTTTTTTTTAATTTTTATTAAAACCCAGATTCTTTACAATAGATCCTGATTATATTTTCTCCTTCCTCTACTCTTCCCAGTTTCTTCCTATCTCCCAGTTCCTGCAAATCCACTCTCTTTCTTTCCTTCATTAGAAAAGAACAGATTTATCTGAGATAACAGCTAAACATGACAAAACAAAATATAATAAATGAATCAAGTACTATCATATTGAAATTGGGCACAGCAACACAACATGAGGAAGAGTCCCAAGAGCAGGCACAAGAGTCAGAGACCCACTCATTCTCACACTCAGGAGACCCATAAAAATATCAAGATCAAAGCTGTAATATATATGAAGAGGACCTGGTACAGAACCCTGTAGATCCTGTACATGTTTCAGAGATATATGGCCTCCACAGATTTGAATGCTTATTTATGAGTTAGTGGATAGTTTAGGAAAGATTAGGAGATACATCTTGGAGGAGGTATGTCAGTGTGAATGGGTTTTGAGGTTTCAAAAGTTCATGCCAGGCTCAGTCTCCCTTTTTTCCCACCTATTTGTGGATAATATGTAAGCTCTCAACTCCTGCTCCTGCATCATGCCTGCTCACCTGCAGCCATGCTTTCCAACATAACGGTTATGGACTTACTCTCTTAAACTGTAAGCCAGGTCCCATTATTACATATGACAAGTTGCTTTCTCTTGATTTTTCTTCAAAGCAAAAGAACAGTAACTAAGAATCATCCAATTCAGAATGACTGTCATTGGGAATACAGATGGCAGGTGTGATGAATATGGTAAAGGAGAAATCTTACATATCTTTGGTGAGACTGTAAATTAGTGTATTCACTTTGTAAATCAATCTTGAGATCTCTTAAAAAATAATATAGTGCTGTCATATGTCCCAGCTATATAACCCCTGGGCATGTACCCAAAGCCCATTAACTTCTGCTACAGAGGACCTTGCACATTTATGTTCATTGCTGCTTCATTCACAATATTTAGGAAACTAAATTAAACTTGATGGCTACAAACTCATGAATGGATAAAACAATACATTTCATATATATGGTAATATAACTCAATTTTAAGAAACATTGAATTTAAAATAGAGTGATAGCTTAGTAGTTGATAGATGGTCCCTGCTCTTGGAAAGGATCAAAGTTTGGTCCCCAGTACCCATGTCTTGTGGTTCACAATCATATGTAACTTCAGATAATTTTGGTGCTCACACTCAAGTACCCTACACACACACACACCCATAATTTAAAAGTTAAAAAGAAAACTATGGAAGTTTTACATAGCAGATGTGATGGAAAAAAACAAAATGAGTGTTCTAGCTAGTTTTTAATTTGTGAGTTTGTCAATTTAACACAAGCTAGAGTTGTTTGAGAAGAAGGACTCTCATTTGAATAATGCCTCTGTGAAATCAGCCTATAGACAATTCTATCTGCATTTTGTTGATTAATGATTTATGTGGGAGGGCTTAGCCAAGAGTAAGCAGTGCCACCTCTGGGAAGGTGATCTTCACCTGTCTAAGAAACTGAACCCTGAGGGACAAGCCAGTAAGCAGTCCTTTTCCAAGTTTTGTCCTTCAGTTCCTGCTTCTAGATATCTGCCTTGAACTCCTGCCCTGACTTATCTCACTGATAGAGTGTGACCTGAGAGTTGTAAAATAAAATAAACCCTTTCTTTCTAAGTTGTTTTGGTTGTGGTGTTTTATCACAGCAATAGAAACAATATTAAAGACGCTGAGATAACTCAGGCCTAGAAAGACAATGATTTATCTTCACTCTCTGTAAATGGATCCTAGTTTCAGATCTTTGATTTTCTCTGTTTAACCTGAATACCTAGTGGGAGCCAGAAATATAAAAAGGGTTTTGTAGGGTGTATGTTAAAGAAGGGCCAAGGAATTCTAGGTATAATGAAGTAATGGGGTAAAATATGGAGAACAAAAGGTCTTGAGCAAAGAGGAACATGAGGATATGGGAAAGTTAGGACTTGTTTTTGGTCATGATATTTTACCACAGCAATAGAAGCTGTAAGACAGTGAATAGGAAAACTCACACCCAGAAAGAAAATGATTCATATTCTCTCTCCATTTGTGAATCCTACCTTCAAATCTTTTGAAGTACTAGTGAAAGCCGGAAAGTTAGAAAGGGACTAACTTTCTAACAAAAGAAGTGTGTGTGTGAACACCATATAGACATCTGATATCTAATAACCTTTTAAAAAATAATAGTCGGAGGCACAGTGGAATACATTTCAAATGAAGTAAGAGGGAAAATACTAAAAAATAAAGGATTAATAGAGAATGGTAGTAGGCGTGTAGACGACAGGACAGGGTAGTGAGTATATTACACAAATTAAATATGAATTAAAAAGCCAGAAGGAAAACAAGTTTTAAGCTAGTTTCAAATATAATTTATAAAAAGTTCAGATGGAATTGGTCTTCCTGGCTGTATGATTTTGCTCCTATAATACATGAAATAGTAAATGAAAATTGAAGTACAAAACATGGGATATTTTCCTATAAGAAAATCCCTTTCTAACTTTCTGGCTTTCACTAGTACTTCAAAAGATTTGAAAGTAGGATTCACAAATGGAGAGAGAATATGAATCATCTTCATTCTGGGCATGAGTTTTCCTATTCACTGTCTTACAGCTTCTATTGCTGTGGTAAAATATCATGACCAAAAACAATATAGGGAAGAAAGGGTTTATTACACCTTGCAACTGTCAGGTGGGAATGCAGAGTTCTTCAAAACAACACAGGCTACTGTCATTGCTGTTGGTGACCCACAATAACTACATGATGAGTACATTACAAACTCTGACTGCTACATATAGAGAAACCAATTTAAATTGATCAGAAAATGTCCTCAGAACTGCTAGTAGGTAATATGCAGATGGCTGAGGTTAAAAAATAAAATAAATTAGTCGTCTTACCCTTAGTCAACTCCTGCACATGACCTTCTAGTGAAGATGTGCTGCCAGTGAAGCATTGCATGACTCATATGGGGTAACTAACCACTTTCTGTCTGGTATAGAGATACATGCCTGGTATTAGAATTCCAGTCAAAGCCCCACAGCTGGGGAGGGCATGTGCTTCAAGGTCAGATACACTGTTGTGTTTTGTCAAACGGTCATCTTGTCAGATTGCCTTCTAATTATTCATGACTATACCATCAAAGCTCACCTACTTTTAACCTTTGTCAAAAAAGTTTCTTTTTCCAGTGGCCAACAGTCAGGGGAGAGATCCATAACTGGTCAAAGTAGTGAAAATGAGATAATGGGTGTTACTTAGTCATAAATGGGACTATGTCAACAACTGTCCCCCTTCGAATTTCAGAAAGCACTGAGGAGGAAATGGGAAGAATGGAAAGAGCCTAAAGGTTTAGGGAAGTGCTATAAAATGCTGTCTTCTGGTCATGGTACGGCCATTACATTCAGGAAATGAGAGCATCTGGGATTGTTTACACAGAATCTGCACAAGATCAAACCTAGCAAGATTCTAGCTTAGACACTGACTTCCAGGCCCTACTCCTTCCTGAAGCGTTATTAATAATTGGTATTTTCTTGGGGAGAAGGAACCATTTTTTTAAGGATATGGCCATCGATGAAATTCATATACTATAGTTAATGGTAGCCACACCCATATATACATGGACAGTCCTAACTGTACTTAGCATTGTTGTATGTATATACATATATATGTACACATATATGCACATATTTGTTCGTAGTGATATACAGAGTGATACACACACAGACACACATATACTCACATATATATATTTGGAGGGGAAATGTTTGGAGGGATATTAGGGGAGATCTGGAGATAAAATGGGGAAGATATGGCCATATTTTATACATATATAAAACTCCCAAGAAAAACAATCAAATTTTAAAACACCCAGGTTCTTATTGCCTATATGCCAGTACCATATTTTTAAAAAAGTATTCATTACCTCTAAACAAACTTCACTTCTTCCTAATGATATTCGCCATTTATGGACATCATTCTTTTCTGATAATATATTGTACAGTGGATGGTGATATGAGAAACAGCACTGCCTTTTCCATTATATTTTCTTTGCTTGTTGATGAGTTCAGAGCTGATATACTGCCTTTGGGCTACTTCGTTTAATCAAACAATCTTACCGAAGACTGGTTCATTTAAATAACTTTTTTTGTTTATTCCCTTTATTTTTAGATGAATAAACAAGTTATTTGGAAGCAATAGCAAGGATCTTGCTTTCTGATGAGTTCCATAGCGAATTCTTCAATATATGCAACACTAAGAGTCCATGCCATCTATAAAACTTTAAAGACAATATTCCTAAAATTATTCATATACTTTTAGGAGATAATTTCTGTCAAGAGAAGAAACATTCTAATAGTAAATAAATGTTGAAAATTTTAAATGATATTGTGCTTTTAGAATTGTGCTTTAAAAATATGTTCTCTCTCCCATTCATCTCTGCAGTATAAAATACTGAGAGATACTCTGCTTAATTCTGCCTGTAATTATATAGAAAACTTCATACAATTATAGTGAATTATTTATTAACACCCTAGAATTCTTGATTCATTAGGCTTAAATTTTTGCATCTATATTTTGAAATTTTGTTATGATTAATCTCATAGCTAGTTTATATATCTGAGCAAGATATAATTAAATGATTAAACATTTTTCCCTGTTTAATACATTGATTTAATTTATACAGACAGGTTGGAAATAGAGGTAAATGCTGTCACCGACAATCTGATAGAAATTATTGGTAATAATAAGTTCCAGACCTAGACATACTTGGAGAGAGTGCCTTTAACTACATTCAAATGTGTGTATTAGTTATTAACCTATATCTCCAAACTTTATTGATGTTTTCAAGTTTACTGATATATCATACATAATATTTTATTGTCCTATATCTATTTCACATGTGGTTGTTTCTCCTTTGTGTTCAATATTTGGTCTATTAAGTCTGTTTTATGAGGTGCTTAGTGTACTAAATCTGCCTCATGGGCAGTCCATGGAACTTTTGTGTCCTTTTCATGACAGTAACCTTTTTGTGATGCTTATGTTTCTTAGCTGTAACTAACGTTCATCAGTAGTGTTCTTATCTTGGCCTTTGGCCATCACAAAAATGCAATAATACAAACTATCTTTACATACTAGAAATTCTTTGCTTTGACAAAGTTCTCAGGAAAATATGGATACAATTTATTTCTTTTCCAAAAGTGTGTGGAGTATTAACCAGAATTTCACCATGTATGAAAAATACCTTTGGTCCTTTCTGGTATGGCTCTATTTGATTTTTGTCAAATAGCTTTAACATGGATCCACTGGTATGCAGACATGAGCAATCCCATCTCCTGTTCCTACCTATTTAACAATTAAAATGTAGTTATAAAGAGCTGGACAGATGTCTGAGTGGTTAAAACAGTGGTTTCTCTTCCAGAGGAGGAGAAATCTGAGCCCTCACATAGTGGCTCATGTTCTCTGAAACTCCGGTTACAGGTGATCCTATCTCCTCTTCATATCTCTAGCTACCAACCATGGTACAGACATACACACACTCGAAATATTATACATATTTGTAGTGTTTTGAATGTGACTGTTCCCCCATAAGCTCATATATTTTCATGTTTTTCTCCAGTTGATAAGTTGTGAGGGAAGGTTTAGGAGGTGTGGCCTTGTTGGAGTAGGTTGGGTCACTCACTATGTTAGTTTTGAGGTTTCAAAAGCCCATAGCAGTTCCAGTGTCAATTCCCTCTCTACCTGGTGCCTACGGATCAGTTTGTAAAGCTTTTGGTTGCTTCTCCAGCACCATGCTTGACTGTATGTCACCATTGTCCCTCCCTCTGAAACAGTAAGCAAACTTCCAATCAAACACTTCCATTTATAAGAGTTTCCTTGGTTATGTTGCCTCTAAACAGCAAAGGAATGGTAACTAAGACACCACAAAAATTTTATAAAAAAAGTTGAAAATGCCTGTGGATGTGAGGAGAGTCTGTGTGCAATAAAGAACTCATTGACATAACAGGAGTACATGTAGACACTGTTGAAGTTTTTAGAAACTAGAGAGTACCAGACTGCTAGTTGCATCCTAACTCATGACTCGAGACCATATTTCTCACTTCAGTAAAAAAAAAAAATAAGTGCTTTATTGGTTGTTATTTTCTTTGCTTTTTCCTTAACAAGCTTTTTAATAAATATTTAGGATAATATTTTCTGGAAAAAACATTTTCTTTCTCGTGCACATACAAATATCATTTAAACTGAAAAACTATCTTGCTAAATGGTAATGGAATTTGAGAGCAATTCACTGACATTATGCAGGCCAGACAAGCTGAGGTACTTGCCCTAATTCAATATCCTCACACTGCTGTGAGCCTTCTATGCCTTTTCTTTATTACTGGGCTTTACCTATTAGAACACAGGTACTTCCAAATTGTATGTGTATTTCTGAAAGACCATGTCCAAATTTGCTGTTTACTGCTGTAACCATACACTGACCAAACCAACTTACTGAAGGAAAAGGCTTATTTGAGTTATACTTACATATTGCAGTCTGTCCTTGGAATATGTCAGTGCAGGAACCTGGAAGCAAGAACTGAAGCAGAGATTCTACAGGAATCCTGCTTGCTGTCTTGCTGTAAGACTCACGTTCAACTAGCTTCCTTATATAGCCCTGGACCACCTGCCTAGATATGCCACTGCTCACAGTGGTTTAGGTCCTCCTTCATTAAAGGGCAAGCCAGAAAATGTCTCACAACCGGTTACAGAAGCTGATCTGATAGAAGGAATTACTCAATTGCAGTCCACTCTTCTCAAGCACATCTAGTTTGTGTCAAGTTGATTAAAAAAATACCAGCAAAGACCACCATACCATATTTCTAGTCAAAACTAAAGGCTAAGACCTGGATAGTATGGGCAGACAAGACAGATGATCAAATAATCTCAGACTTTAATATTTTAGAAGAATCTCTGAATTTGAACTATAATTCTGCTGCTCAGCATACCAATACTATTTCTGGCTGTGTTTCAAGAGTCGCAGAAAAAAAATTAATATTGTAATAAAACTATCTTGTCAAATTCTACAGTGATATTTCATTTGTATTTTAATAAATAAAGCTTGCCTAAAGTTCAGAGCACAAAACAGCCTGTCACTGGCTCTTACCTCTACCTCAGTCCAAAATAGCGATCCTGCCTCCAGAAACCTCAGAATGAGACTGTGTCTGAGACCTGTCTCTTCCTGTTTTATTTTACTCTCTAGTGCTGAGATTAAAGGCATGCACTACTACCACTCAGTTTCTATGGAAAACTAGTCTGGCTGCTTGGATTAAGGTGTGTGTCACCACTGCCTGGTCTGTAAGGTTGAGCAGTGGGGCCGTTTTACTCTCTGAACTTCAGGCAGGCTTTATTTATTAAAATACAAATAAAATGCCACTACAAAATTCTTACTGTAGGATATATACGGTACATTATAAGGTATTTCTTTCAGTCACTTCTGCATTTATATCTCTAATTAATATAAGCATTCTATTTTCAAAATACATAATTACTCTGTTAACTTAGTAGTATTTACAACATCAGGAATGATACTAGATGTTAACGGAGGTGTGCATCCAGAGAGGATTAGTTGAAAATACCCTGTATCTGGCATGCACCGGGTGGGTTCTCAGCACACTACCTTCATGCTCTGTGAGTCTTAAAGGTTTTGCCTGTGTCCTCCTCACTTCTCAGCTCAGTAACAAGAACCAGGCTTAGCACAGTGACATCATTCTGTAAATACTTAGTCAACCAAGCATCTGTTGCTTTCTTTCTCTTGGGGATACCAGAACAAGTGTCTATTCACCCCCAAGTGAAGCACCACTATGAGACCAAGAAAAAAATATCTTGAGTGGGACTGATTACAGAAGCGTGGTTGAGGACCACAGTGGAATGAGGTAGCATTACCAAGCTCATCTCTGGAAGCCTCCTCTCCTCTCCACTTTTGTTTTATTGTTAGCATATGTGTATGAATGTTCTGCCTGTATGTCTGTGTACCATGTGCATGCAATGCTTGCAAGGCTATAAGAATGTGTCAGGTCTCCCTGAAACTGTAGTCATAGATGATAGTAAACTACCATGTAGGTGTTGGAATTCAAACCATGGTCCTTTAGAAAAGCCACCCGTTCCCTTAACTGCTGATACATCACTCCAGTCCCATTGGTCTTCACTTTTGAGGCCATGAGAAGAGTGTGGAAAACTGTGTTTCTGGGATGAGATCCCAATAGGCAAACACTGCTGGTTCACATTCACTTAAAAAAAGGAGGGAGGCCTTACGCATCTGGAACACTGGGTATGCTTTTAGTAAAACTACAAGGACCATGCTTATCACATGTGGCCACTTATCAGTTTGAATAAATTTATAATAGTATGTTATAATAATAAATTTTATAATGGACAAAGTGAAGAAATCTATGTGATTGTCAACAAATTCTTGAAGTTGGAGTCTTGAGTCTGTGAAAGTTGGAAAATATGATTTCTCATTGCAAAATTTAGAAAGAAATGACAATGAAGTGATCAGATAGCCCTGAAAGAATAAAACACAGTTTACAAAACAGGTGTGTGAAATGATCTACTTCCAAACTTACAGGCTTTTGACAGGAAGGTAAAAGTCACAAAGGTAGACAGAGAAGAACCCCCTGTTCCAGGCGATGCTAAAGGTCCCTTTAGCAGGAGGAAATGGCACTTTTGACACCAGCAACATCAAAGACATTGCCCTTAGAAAAGGTCACTTACTTCTCAGGAACACGTCTAAATTTGAGGAATGATTGACTGACATAAGAATTTTCATTTTATACCCAGCAGTGTCTGATATTTTATGGGTCAAAGCAGAAGGAGCAAAGGTGGAAATTGTGGTTGAGGTATTGCTATTGCTAGATACACTGAACTTGAGCCTGCCCTCTCCAAAATTTCTTTGGAAGAAAACCATTTTAACTTATTCTGTGAATGTCCTCTGAGTGAATCAAAGTAATAAAAAACTCCAATCTATTATGTCTTGGTTTGCTAATTCAATGAATGAAAAGAGTGCTGCTTGAAGACTAATGAGGGGGAAATGGAGGAGAATGGAATGAAAGACAGGAGGGACATCAAAAGAAAGCGAGCAGGAAGTACAGACACTGTTCATCTCTGAGCCTGATCCCAAGTCTCTGCTTTGAATATCAAGAGGGAAGATGAGTCCTTCTCAGTATTAAGAATCTACCCAGAAAAATAATTTCAGTGATAATACAAAACAAAATGATTGAATCTTCCTCTTTTATATTATTGGTTTAGACCTTTTCTTGTATGATTGCTGCAAAAGAGAAACTAGGATAATTACACTTTGTCTTACTGTTTAATGAAGACTAACTGCAAAAGGTAAAAAAATAGCTGGTTCTTTGTATAGTCAAATTAAAATTTGAAAGAAAAAATTAATCATGAGATTATTGGTTTCTTATACATTTTAAGTAAATAACTCACAGTCTGGATTGGAGCCTGATTTATTTCCTGGTAACTGAGCACTTTGCAAGGCAGGCTTGGGAGGACTCCTGATCTTCAGCAATCATTCCAAGTACTTCAGCTTTTCATTTTAAATTTCTATCATTCATAGAAATGTTATTTTTAAATAAAGATTGTAAATGCAGAAATAAATACATGTATTTTACAAAAGACCTGATTAATGCACAGAAGTAACTAGATCAAAATGTAAATATTCTGTTCACTTCTCCATACTGGCTAATGTTCTATCATCAGTACAGACCACTATACAAAGAATGCCTCTGTTCCCATGTATTTATTATAGGTGGACATGGGTATACCATTCATAGTAACTCTGCTTAATTAACATGATAGCTCACCACTGTCAACTTCTTTATTCCTGCATCTAATTTCATTGTGCCCATGTACTGTAATCTACAAACTCACAAACATATCACACTCACACATAAGTAAAACAACTTCTGACCAAAGAATCCATAAATGGTGATTAATAATGGCTGTCAGTTTGACAGAATCTGGAATCAACCAAGGGACAAGTTGCTTACCTTACCTTTGAGGAATTCATTTTATCAGGTTATATTGATGGGAAAAGACACACTTTCTAGTAGCAGCCCAGAGCAAAGGAGGTTTAAGGATGAAAGTTTTGTGTTTGCCTCTTGCTTTTGCTCTCATTGCAAGTTATCTACTTATTGCTGTTGTTGTTGTTGCTGCTGCTGCTGCCCAACGTGCCTTCACTGGTATCAGAACCCATTAGCTTTGAGTTTCCAACATGGACTGAAGACCAGTGGCTCTCAAGGAATCCTCCGGGCCTTCAGCTCCAAACAGGACTGCTGAGATACCCACTAATAAACTGAGAGCAACGACTGTGTTGTCAGCTTCTCCAGTGGGGGAAAAAAGTCTTTTTGGTGGACTCTATCTCAGATACCAGTCCAAAAATCACTTTTTAGTATATATTCATTCTTTCAGTTCTGTTCCTCTGGAGAACCTTGACAAATACAACATACTTGATGGAGGAGGGCCCGCTCCCTTATTTGGCGCCTTTTCACTACAATTGGCGCCTGCTCCCCAATCACTACAAATGGCTCCCCAACGTGGATAACTGAATCCACTGAAAGCCTGAGAAAGCTTGGGAAAGAATA
>LOJH01020785.1:0-10667 GCA_001685095.1 Ellobius talpinus | reverse complement strand
CTTCTGGCCTGAAGGCATGCTTGCAGGCAGAATACTGTATACGCAATAAATAAATCTTTAAAAAATATTTTTATTTTACATACCTGTATGCATGTCTGTGTAAGGGTGTTGGACCCCCAGAACTGGAGTTACAGACTGCTGCCATGTGAGTGCTAGAAATTTAACCAGGGTTCTCTGGAAGAACAACTGAGCTCTCTTCAGCCCCGTGTTTTTTGTTTTCCCAAAAAAGATTTTTTTGTGTATGAGTGATTTGCCTGCATGTTTGTGTACCACATGTATAGTGCCCATGAAGTGGATACCTGGGAACTGGAGTTACACTCAGTTACGCAGTGTATGTAGGTGCTAAGAATTAAAACCCAATCCTCAGAAAGAACAGCCAGCGCTCTTAACTGCTGAGTTATCTCTTTAGTCCACAATTGTGCTTTAATATGGGTTCTGGTTTTGTGCTTTCACGACAGACACTGCTCAAACTGAGATCCACCTTTATTTGGAGTACTGGGATTAAAGGCATGCACTACCACAGGTCAAAATCTACTTCTTAGTTGGACATGGTGGTGCACATCTTTAATTCAAGCCCTCAGGAGGCAGAGGCAGACTGACTTCTGTGAGTTTGAGGCTAACCTGGTCTACAAGAGCAAGTTCCAGGACAGACAGGGCAATATAGAAAAACCCTGTCTTGAAAAACAAACAAAAAAACTACTTTTAATTGACCATTCATTTGTTAAGTAGTACATATTAGCTTTTGTGTTCAGAACTTTATTATACTGTATCTGAGGATGGCTTTGTGCTTGTTTGCAAGTAGAGCTGTGTAGGATAAGGAAGGCAAAGTAAGTTCCCTGGTCTGGGGACCTGAGAAGAGAGCCAGTGCTTCACCTGGCCAGGGCAGAAGAGCCTAGGGTGACCTCATAGTCCTTAGATGCCCCAGGGCAGGCAGACTGGCTGTAGCCACTTCCCGGTTTTTCTGAGGACAGCAGATCATCTTGCCTTAGGTTATAACAAGAGAAAGATCTGGCTGAGCTCATGGGCCAGCTCTCTCCATAACAGTGGGTGATCTGCACTGGTGACAGCCATCATGACTATTAAGCACTTCCACCTCCATCACACAGCAGAGAAAGGCTTTCACCCCTTTATATTTGCTTCACAGATGTACTATGAACACCTTGCTTTCAATACCACCCCTCCATGGGCTGCCTAGCCTCTTCTGGGGGGGTTCTATCAGTCTTCCTACCCTGGGAATGTTAGACACTCTCTTAGACAAATGAGGGAACCAAGACCCAGGGTTGCAGCTGAACAGTAGCCCCCCTAGATCAGAACTCATTTTAGCCCCTTCTCAGCTGGGAGGCTGGCTCCACAGTGATCTACCCACATAAGATAGAGGAGAAACCTTTGATGGCCAGTGGTTTGGAGGCAAAGTTACTGCAGGGGTTGGAGGTGGGAGGCCATGGGACAGTGGTGTTAGTTTGTTTTGTGTATTTTTTTTTTGATTTTTTTCGAGACAGGCTTTCTCTGTAGCTTTGGTGTCTGTCCTGGAACTAGCTCTTATAGACCAGGCTGGCCTTGAACTCACAGAGATCCGCCTGCCTCTGCCTCTCGAGTACTGGGATTAAAGGCACACGACACCACTGCTCGGCAACAGGAGTTTGTAAGACAGTTTACACCCCATCCTTGTGCATCAGCCTGTCTCCTTCCTCCCAGCACTCACCATTTCTGTGTTCTTGTCTTCTCACCCCCGACAGCTCTCAGCATGTGAAACAAGACTCAGTCCTTGTGTTCACAGCTGGACCCTGTCCCTGTGTTTGATGCACTGGCTAAGGCTGGGTGGGCTCAGGGTTTTATCTTGGTCTTGGGGAGAGTTTGGGGGGAGGCGTGGAACCTGCAGCCATAGGAGGGGGATTTCTTTCTTTCCAACCCTCCTCTCACTGTGGAATGGCTCTTCTGGAAGGTGAAGAGCCTTGTTGTAGGTGTTAGTTGCTTTAAGGAAAGACTTCATACTTGGCACATGTGTGTGCTTCCCAGCAAGTGCCTGAGATGGGCAGTTTTAGTAGCTCATCTATGGGTAGCAGTAAAATAGCCTCCTGCTGGGAAGGTGAGGGTGTGGGGTGCTGTTGACCCTTTGTCTCACCTTGAGAAGTAGCTACTTCTTAGTGTCACTCGGTAGCGCCTCTTCCCTCTCCTTATGCAGACAGAAGGTTCCACTGGAGAAGAGCTTCCCTTCAGGTCTTGCACACCCCTGCTGGTCTCTCTAGCCTACAGTTTAAGGCATCAAGGGATTCCTGCTTGCTCTATTGCTTTCTAGACAAGGGATAGGGAACAGTGACCTTCAAGCAATGGGAAGATCTCTGGCTACACTTAGATATAGACAGGGCAGGCTTAGCATTTGGACCTGAGTCTTTGTGCTTCCACACACTGAGCTCCTGCTGGGGAGGGGAAGTCAGCGGTTGGAGGGCACACCATTAAGACCAGTATCCTTCCTTTAAGTGGAGTAGCCCCATATGCCTGACACTGGGCCAGAAAAGCATAGGCAGATGTTACGTGAGTGTAACAACTTCCACTATGCAGTGGGAATTTGTCTAGAAAGACCTCTGAGAAGAAATGACAAATACACAGGGGAAGAGCAAGGGTGTTCCTGTCCAAGAACCACAGAACCTAGAGAGAACTTTTGCCCATGCTCAAGGGATGTGAGAATGGGGTAAGCTAGTGGCTGGACCAGACAGGGTTCAGTGAAACAAATGATGCTATAGAGGGCCTCTTAGACCTGTGTGAACTTAGGACTTCTTACTGAAGACTCCGAGAAATCAGGAACCCATGATTATTACTTTTCTATTTACTTGTTGGAGTTCAGTGAGGTTTTTGTTGTTTGTATATATGCATGGGTGTACATATGTACATATACTGGCACATTGTGTAGAGGTCAGAGGCCAATGTTTGAGAGTTGTTTCTGACCTTATTCCTTGTTAAAGCAAAGTATCATTGTTTCTGCCAATACTGACTAGGTCAGCTGACTTGTGAGCTTCTAGGTGATTCTCCTATTTCTGCCTTATGTCTCCTTGCAGGAGTGCTGGGACTACAGATGCTGGCTATCTATTCAACTTTTCATCCACATGAGTTCTAGGGATGGAACTCAGGCCTGCAAGATTATGTAGCTACTGCTTTTACCCAGAGTCATCTCCCCAGCCCACTTTGTGTTTTGGATACAGGATCTCCTTCTATAGTCCAGGCTGACCTGGAACTCATCGTATATCCATGTTAACCTCAGACTCAAGGTGATCCTTTAGCTTTAATTTCCCAAATGCTAGAGACTAGGTATGAGCCCCTACACCCGACATGTTTGTTTTGAGAAGGGTCTCACTATGCTAGGTTGGTTTTGAACTCATGACCTCAAGTGACCTCTGCCTCCTGAGTGTGTGCAGAGGGGAGGATGTTGAGCAGAGGAGAGCCCAGCAGTTGGACTGAATTAGAGGTACATGACTAATAGAAAAAAGTTACAGAGGCTTTGCATATTCCCTGAAACTGGTCAGGGACTCTTGAGCCTCAGGAAGATTCTTCTGTCCTGGGGAGATTGCAGATCTAGGGCAAGTGTTAGAGGAGTTCTCTGACAGGTGGGGAACAGGGTAGCTTGCATCCCCAGCCCTTCCACCTTGACTCAGTTCCCTTTCATGTCTCCTAGCTTAAGAATCTTCCTGGTGCTGCCCATGGCTGTGGGAACCTCTAGGTTCTGGGAGCTGTATGTCTGCCTAGGCCTCCTGCTGCCCCTCAACTTGGTAGCCCTCCTACTACAGCAGTAGTTTTCAACCAGTGGCTTGATTCCTTTTGGCAAACTTCTGTCTCTAAAAATATTTATATTATGATTCATAACAGTAGCAAAGTGCAGTTAAGTAGCAATGGAATAATTCTATGGTTGGGGGTCACCACAACATGAACAACTGTATGGGGTCAAGTCATTAGGAAGGTTGAGAACCACTGCTCTACAGGTTCCCTGCACTCACTAAGAGGTTTTTCGTAGTCTCCCAGCCATACTGGCTTTGGTGCATCTCCAGACTTGCATAGCTGAGTGCCAGAGGTTCCTCAAGTCTCTGATGGGAAGTGGATATCCTCATTATTATCTATGTCTGGTAAGCAAATGAGGAAGCGAGTAGAAAGAGGTCTTAACACTACCCCTTAATTCTAGACATAATACTCCAGTGAAGTAAACCTGGCCCTCTACCTGGTTTTGTCAATAAAGTTGTATTGACACATTTGTTTACTTGTTGAAATCTGCTGCAGGCCGAGTTGAGTCATTGTGACACAGATTGTCCTTATAGAAAAATTTCTTTTTTAATAGCAGTGCTGGGGTTGAGGCCCAGGGCTGAACAAATGCTCAGCAAGAGTTTTACCACTGAGTTACACTCCAACAATAGATGTAGGAGTTGTAATAGATGATGGCTCTTTTTTAGAGAAATGTGGCCACTTCAGGATGCTGTCAAGTCCTTGCAACCTTGGTCAGGAGCAGTAACTCTGAAGACAGTCACCAGAGTCCATCTGGCTGTGTGACTTTGAGTAAGATCCTTACCCTCTGAGCAAGTTGGTGACGTATTGAGGAAACGAGGGGCATTTGTAAAGTGTTAGGTGGCTATCTTGTGGCAAAAATTAGGGGTTTATGATGTGGATAGATGAGGGACTTTTTTTTTGTAGGGAGCAACATGGGCTGTCTTGAAGGTCTTCCTATCACAGAGGGAATCTGTGTCCCACTTGCCCTGTGCAGCTGTCTTCTGTCACGCTCCTTGGCCACAGAGCTTGAAATGATCAGGCTCTGATGGCCAGGACTAGGGTCCTCAACACTGTTCAAACCCTTCAGCTTAGGGCCTATTCTTTGTGCTCTATTTGAGACCCATTTGAGAATACGCCCAGACAGGTACTGTTCTTACCAGTTAACCTACCATTCTGGTTATCTCTTAGAGACTCTGGAGAAAGAAATCATAACAGTGGCCTTAGCTTGACTGATGTGAACTAACATATCTAGCTTAACCCTCCCTGTGTGTATATGAATATGTGTGCATATGTGTGTTGTATGTGCACGTTACTGTTAGTGTGCATACGTACAAACATACTTGCATGGAGATCAGAGGAGGACATCGAGTGTCCTGCTTTGTCATTCTACGTTATTCCCTTGATACTGATGAACCTGGCCAGCTGGGGTTCTAGGCATGCATGTGACCTCTGCCAAAGGAGAAGTTTGTTTTTGGTTTATTTTTGTAGAGATGGAACCCAGGATTTTGCATTTGTCATGCAAATTCTTTAGAGCCAAGCTTGTATTCCAGGCCACCTAAAATGGGGGGCTGTGGTGCAGCTGGTTTGTTAGTTTGCATGGATACATCAGAAAGGCTCCTGTGCCTCCTGTGTTCAGAGGATAGGCCAAGGGGCTGGCTGTGATGCTCAGAGAATACTGACTCCTTCATCTGTGCCACCAGATTCCTCAGCCCTGGTAGCCCTGGCCCTAGCCCTGCCCTTGTTGTCACCCACCACAGGTGTTTTGGTGAACTGCTTGGTGCCAGGTTCTAGAGGAGCACCTAGGGCAACCGGGTAAACAAGCACTCTGGGGGTCTTATCATCATACAGACCCAGCCCAAAGATCACCTTTATCTTCTGTCCCAGGAGGGGTGTGGTCCCAGGCACCAAGCTGGAGGCACCTTCCTGGAGCCCTCTTGGAGCTGGAAATAGAAGCACTTTGCCTTGGGTCCCTGTTTCTGGGACAACCAACATACTTGCCCTAAGTGAGGCCCTGCTCTGGGCTAAACAGAGCAACGGGGAGCCAGGGTCCTGCGAGCACTGTAGGCCCCCTTGCACACTATTGTCAGGTAGGGATCAATTTTCTTTCTCTATTGAAATGACAGTCTTGTAAACTAACACGAACCATTTTAAAGAACAACTCAGTGGCATTGAGTTTATTTGGTGTTATATAACTGTGACCTTTAGCTATTTCCAAAACCCTGTCATCACCTCAAAGGAAACCTACACCAGGAAGCTCTTGCTCTTGCTCTGCCTTCTTGGAACCCCTGGCAACTGAGTCTGTCCCGGCCACCTCAGTTTACCCTTTCTGCAGTTCCATCGAATGCAGTATTTATTGCACAGCATTTCTGGCAGCATTCCAGGCTGTAGCTGGTCTTGATATTGTTTCTCTCTATGCTTAAATAACACCATTATCTGATTCTGTTTATCCATTGATCAGTTGATGGAATTTGAATTGTGTCTAGTTTTGACTATTGGAAATAAATAGTCTTCTGTTTCTGTTTGTCTTCCTCTTTCTTCTAACTTCTGATCATCCTGCCTCCAGCTCCTGAAAGCTTTTTTAACTGCCCTGCAGCACTCTTACTGCTTTTTATAGTTTATGCTGTGCTAGGGATGGAGTCTGGGGCTTCTTCATTCCGGACAAGCATTCTGCCAACTAAGCCCCGGCCCCAGCATGTTCTTTTCTTTCTTTGATATCTTGCTATGCTATCAGTTGGCCCTTGAACTCCTGGGCTAAGATTCAGCAAGCATCTTGGCCTCGGCCTCCTGACTGACTGCAACTGTTGTAGTCCCCATACCTGACTGTTTGCAAACAAGCATTTGTTTGAAGCCCTGCCTGCTGTTCTCTGTGGGGGACATAGCTGGGGATGGAGTTGCTGTGTCAGGTGGTCAGTGTACTCAGCTGGCTACCCCTCCTGAGATGCTTGCTCTTCCACATCTCTCCGTTTACTTGCTTCATGTCATTGAGATGCTTTGTTGACCCTATGAGAAGTGACATCTCATAGACAGTTGCTGCAGTTGTTTATTTTCATTTTTGTTTTGTTGTATTATGTTTATTGCTGTGATAGAACACTTACCTCGAAGGTACAAGGCCCTGTCTGCCTTTTCCCCCCTTCTTCTTTTTTCTTAAGATCAGGGTTTCAATGTGTAGCTCAGGGTGGCCTGGGATTAGTTTTTTTAATTACAATTTATGGACTGGAGAGATGGTTCAGCTGACTTCTCTTCCACAGTGCCTGAGTTCAATTCCCAGCACCCACATGGCAGCTAACAAGTGTCTGCAATCCAGTTCCCGGGGACCTGATATCCATGGCAAAACACCAGTGCACATAAAGTAAAATACAAATTACAATTTATAGTTCTCATACTTAGTTTCATAGCTAGGAATCCGTTGCCAAATCATAGTCACAGATTTATCCGTGTTTCCTTCTAAGAGCCCTATAGGTTTTTTACTTTTTGTTTTTTAGGTATGAGTGTTCTGTTGGCATTATATCCCACTTTAGATGATTATGAACCACCATGTGACTTGAGAATTGAACTTAGGACCTCTGGAAGAGCCCCCAGTGCTCTTAACCACTAAGCCATCTCTCCAGCCCCATCCTGTGGTTTTTTTTTTCCTTTTTTCCATCCTGTAGGTTTTTAATTTACATTTGTGTGTGTGCACACATGTGGATATCAGAGAAAAATTTTTGGAAATCAGTTCATTCCTTCCCAGGAATTTAGCTCAGATGGTCAAGCTTGGTAGCAAGTGCCATTACCCACTGAGTCATGAGACTCTCACTAACCCAGGAGTCTTCTAGTTTGAACTCTTGCGTAGACCAGATTCATTTGAGTTAGCTCTTGTAGTGTGAGGTCAGGATCCAGTTGCATGGTTTTCCAAGTGAATGTCCAGATGTTCCAGTGTTCCTTTATTCGAGATGCTTGTTTCTCCATTGGCACCCTTGTGGGAAGTCACTTGACCATTAATGGCAGGATTTGTTTCTGTGATATGTTTCTGTTCTGTTAGTCTATCTTGTACTTTTTGAAGACTATATTTTGATTAATGAAGCTTTGTGTGACTCTTGAATTGGAGACTCTATCGACTTAATTGTTCTTTTCACCCGATTTTGGCTACATGGTGCTTGGAAACATGTCTTCAGCCGCATTTCCACCAGCGTATTTTCTGTTTTGCGAGCCACGTGAGAGGATTGGTCCAGTGAGCTCACTCACTGCTTCATTTGTGTTCTAGGAACAAGGGTGTCTGGGGCTGTGGCTTTAGCTCGGTTGGTAGACCACTCACACACAGAGCCCTGGTTCTGCTCCAGCACCACATAAACCAGGCACACCATGCACACCTGTAACCCCAGCTCTTGGTGCAGTGAAAGTGAGAGTTCAAGCTGCATAGAGTTCCAGGTTAGCCTGAGCTACTTGAGACCCCATTGGGGGGGCAGTATTCTTGGAAGCCCATAGAGCCAATGTCTCATTTCACACCATCCATCTGGTGTAATGGATCCAGGCCTGGGTCTACTGGGTACTTACTGGCTGCCTCTCTTGTATCTCCTTCACTCTAAAATAGTTCTCAGTGGTTTTTCTCACCTGGTGTTGCCCATTTGAGGAGACAGACTGGTCCATTCCCTGTATCTTCTGGTGTCTGCTATCTCCTTATGAGTTAAGGTTAAAAGTGCTTCATGGGGATCCTGGAGATGGCTCAGTGGAGGAAGGTGCTATTGCACAAGCCTAGCAACTGAGTTTGAGTCCCAGGATCTACGGTAGAAGAACCAACTTCTGACTTCATGCTTACCAGCATGCACAGGTGCATGTCCACAAACACACGTATGCAATACATATCAATAATAAAATTTAAAAAGCTTAAAACAGAAGTAGTACTACACAGGTGCCATGGGATAACAACACTGCTGAATCAGTCTGTCCTTTTCCTAGGGACACTGGCTTCATCCTTCAGTGTACTGGGCTCTTGTTGACTAGAAAATATGGTTGTGATAGGCATGTAGTGCTTCCTGGCTGCTGGGCCATGTAAGTGAGTATACACAATAGCTCCCTGGATCCCTGCCCCACAACCAGCCCCATATGAAACATAAGAAACACCTTGGCTTGCTGTATCCTACCGAGGAGCTGTAGGGGACACAGAAGTCTAGGTTGCATGGCTCCCATGACTAAGGACACAGTCACTGTCCCCAAGAACGAAGGGTTCTTGGTTACTTCCATCTGACAGCTATAAAGTCAAGTGACCCTTTGTAACTCAGAAGGACCCAAACAAATGCCCCTTTGGCAAGATCAAAATTCCAAGGCCCCAACTCCTTCATTAGCCTTTAGTTGTCTGTGTTTTCCTAAGGATGTCTCTACCCCTCCTTAAGGATGACTCTGCCTGTGCTCTCCCCACCTGTTAGTTTATATGGGGACTGGAGGTCTCTGGGGGCCCAGGCCTTCACCTGGGAACATGCTTGTCTTCACCTATGAGACACTGAGCTCCTGAGGACCCTGGCGGTGTCCCTGCAGTATAGTCATCCCTTACTCTTCTTCACTGAGACATGGGCAGGCAAAACACCCACAGCACTTCAAAGTATTTACAAAGCATCCTAAAAGGATTGGGGATCAGGGACACATTAAAGCAAGGCAATCACCAGGCCACTGTTGCTCATGCCAGTGTCCCCTCTCTCTTGCAGATGAAGATGTGTGTGTTTTCAAGTGCTCAGTGTCCCGAGAGACAGAGTGCAGCCGTGTGGGGAGACAGTCCTTCATCATCACACTGGGCTGCAACAGCGTCCTCATCCAGTTTGCCACACCCCACGGTATGTGTTTGGCTGTATTCTGGAGCCTGGGAGATGGAGAAGTGGCCAGTTAATAGGAGCATTTGCCACACAAGCATGACGATCTGAGCTCAGCCCTTAGCACCACATGAAAAGTTAGGCTTGGTAGCATGAGCTTGTAATCTCTGAAATTGCAAGAGATGAAGAGATGGAGACAGGCATATCCCTGCAGCTCACACTGGCTGGCCAACCTTGCCTCATCAGAGATCCAGGATAGAGAGACTGCCTTAAAAAAGGTGGACATGCCAGATGGTGATAGCACACACCTTTAGTCCCAGCACTCGGGAGGCAGAGGCAGGTGGATCTCCAAGAGTTCGAGGCCAACCTGCTCTAGAGAGCTAGTTTCAGGAAAGGCTCCAAAGCTACAGAGAAACCCTGTCTCGAAAAACCAAAAAAAGCCCAAGGTGGACATTTCTTAGGAATGACACCCAAAGCTGACCATCCACATGCACAGGCACCACCACCACACATACACATCCTGTGCACTTGGATGTGCTGAATGCTTTTACAGTACTTGTAGTCCCAGCTGCTGAGGAGGCTGAGGCAGAAGAAAGGATACCTGCTTAGAGACATGAGTGTAAGTTACAGTAAGTTAGCCTAGTTCATTGCCTCAGCTTCCCAGAAGGCTAGAACATGAGAATCACTTGAGCACAAGAGTTTGAAACCAGCCTGGAAAGCCAGAATACCAAGATCCTTGCTCCTAAACAAAGAGGGAGGAAAAACCTAGTCAAATGAAGAGACACGTCCCCAGTAAGAATGTATTCTTGATGTTAAACAAGTTCCCTGCCCTGGCACCTCACTGGCTGCTGTGGATTCTCTGGGTCTCAGTTCTTTGTCCGTTACTCCAAAAGGGCCATCCTGTCTCTCTTGCCAGGAGAGCTAGTTGGGTTAGGCCTGAGGCCAGTTGTCTCAGCTGTGGCTAGAACCCCAGGGGAGGGGTGAGATGTAGACAGAGGCTTCACTCTGATTAAAGAAGCTCTTGGGGACTCTTAGCAGGCCTGTCATTAGACATGATTTTTTTGTTTGTTTGTTTTTGTTTTTTGAGACAGTTTCTCTGTAGCTTTGGATCCTGTCCTGGAACTAGCTCTTGTAGACCAG
>LOJH01020784.1:21235-34104 GCA_001685095.1 Ellobius talpinus | reverse complement strand
CTTTGGAAGAGCAGGCAATGCTCTTAATCTCTGAGCCATCTCTCCAGCCCCCCTAGGCATTGTTGAGAAAGGGAGGAATTTTAAAAATTCCTTTGCCCTTCTTTAATCTTCCAAATTGAGAACCTTCCTTTTTTCTTTTTCTTTTTCTTTTTTTTTAACCCTTCCAGGAGCAGTTGAGAGCCAGGTGGGTTTTTTATTTTTGTTTTGTTGTTGTTTGTTGGTTTTTATGTTTGTTTCTTCAATAGGTTTAGACAGAAGATTGGAGTTAGATTTGTTAAGAGAACCTTGGCCCTGTGTGCAGTCTCCTCCAAGCCTCGGTACGAAAAGGACTGTTTGTCAGTCAGGCCAGAGCTCACAGGAAGTTTGGAAGAGAAACCCAGGTACCCAGGCGGGATGCCTACCTGGGACACTCCAGGAGACCGCGCTAGCAGAGCCAAATTCCAGCATCTTGCGAAGTTCACAGAGACCTACCCGCAGCTAGGAGCTCCTGCCCACCAACACAGCCCAAGTTCACAGGAGCCATGGTCACTCCCTGTGACTGTCGCTCCCCACGGGTGACAGCATTAGCAAGAATGAGAGACCCAGAGGAGCCAGGCCGTAGGAACAGACACTCCAAGTGTCCACTAGGTGGCGCCAGAGCCCCACCGTCGTGGCCACACTGTGCCTTGCATGGCAAACCCTTTCTCACCTTGGCTGGTTGGCTCTGAAGCTGAAAAAAGCTCCCCCCATCTTAGTTGACCATACTTTCTCCTGCAAAGCCCGGAACTGCTTGAAATTTTCTCAGACCACATTGTCTCTCATGCTCGCTCTTTAGATTTGTTTTTATTTATTTATTTTAGAAGTTAAAAGATTTTTCTTATTTTTATGCATGAGAATGTTCTGACCACTGGTACACATAGGTACATAGGTATGTACAATGTGTGTGCCTGCGCCCACAGAGGTCAGAAGATGACATTAGATCCCCTTGAACTGGAGTTACAGGTGGTTGTGAGCCACCTTGTGGGTGTTGGGATTTGATCCTGAGTTCACCTCTGTAAGAGCAACAAGTTCTCTTAACTGCTGAGCCATCTCTAACCCCTTGTTTTTATTTTTAAGTTATGTGTATACGTGTACAGATATGTGCATGTGTGTGCCCCTGGAGTCCACAAGAGAGCGCTGCATCCCCAGGGCTGAGGTAACAGTGTGTGCAAGTTGCCCTACATGCATGGGTGTTTGCATGAACTGAGGTCCTCTGCATGAACAGTATTGAATCACCTCTTCATAACAGATCCTACACCAGCCACCGTGTTGGTCTTTTTATGGACGTTAGAGTTGGGGTAGAAGACGGTGCAAACAGGGTGGGAGGGGACCTTTGAACTTAGGATGGTGTGCTATGAGGAAATGTCCTTCTGAGGCAGAGACAGTGTGGGCACAAACTTCAGTCCTTGGTGTGGGTCCTTTATTGCTTGTTGTTGTTTGTTTGTCTTTTGTTTTTTGAGGCAAGGTTTCTCCATGTTGCCCTGGCTGTCTCGGAACTAGCTCTGTAGACCAGACTGGCCTCGAACTCACAGAGATCCACCTGCCTCTGCCTCACGAGTCCTGGGATTAAAGGCATGAGCCACCACCATCTGTCTAGCCCTTTATTCCTGTATTGAACTCTCTGTGGAGCACCTGGGGCTGGAAGGTAGCGTGGGGGTCAACAAAACCAGTGACCACCTACACCCTGGGGACTTAGCGGTGCTGGCAAGCTGAAGGTACTAGGAATGGAAATGCCCAGCCTTGCTGCACACCACTGTCCCTGGGCTTCAGGAGAGCATTACTGGGTGCAGGTTGACCATTCATAGAGGGATCCTGGCCAGTGTTAGAGATCACCCTACCAGACCCTCTGAATTAAGGTGGCTTGATCATTTGCTCAGTTGGTTACAATTCTGAATCAGCTAAGCAGAGCTCTAAGCGTGTAATCACTGAAAAGCACACAAAAACTCAAATTACTTCATCTTTTATCTTAGTGATTGTTGTGAATTAGAATTCATGATTTTGGGGGCTAGTGAGGTGGCTCAAAGTGTAGGGCCCTTGCTGCCAAGGGCTTGCTGACCTGAGTTTGATCCCCAGAACTCACACGGTGGGAGGAGAGAACTGACTCCCACATGCTGTCCTCTGACCCCACACACGGTGGCATATGTGCATGGTTGCATGCGGTCTAAATGAATACATACAGGCGATTAATTTCTTTGTAAAGATTCATTTATTATGTATAGTGTTCTGCCTGCATGGATGCCTGCCTGCCAGAAGAGGGCGCCATATTCCATTACAGATGGTTGTGAGCCACCATGTGGTTGCTGGGAATTGAACTTGGGTCCTCTGGAAGAGCAGTCTCTTAACTCTTAACCTCAGAGCCATCTCTCCAGCTCCATAAGGGTGATTCAGTTTTTAAATTCATGATTTTATTTTTTATTTTTTGAGAGAGGGGCTCACTATGTCATCCAACCTGGCCTGAAATTCAGTATGTAGACCAGGCTAGCCTGCCTCTGCCTCCCAAGTGCTGGGATTAAAGACATGGGCCACAATGCTGGGTTCCACTGCTTTGATTTAGAAGGTTATCCATGTCCACTCTGCACACTGCTCAAGTTCACTTTCCATACCAAACACATTCCACTCCACGAGAGAGCCTTGGGATACTTGCTCAGGTTTTTAACTGGTTTGTGGGCTTACTAGATGCAATGCCACTGTGGGTGTATAACCCTGCCTGGGTGAAACACAGGGCATTCCTGCAGGGCACACATTCAGAAGCTGCGGTTTGGAGCAGACATCTTTTTCCGAGTCTCCCCAGAGGCCGTACTCATCAACACCTCTGAAGGCAGCGAGGACTGTTCACTCACTCACGGCCATCTGGTAGGTGACTGACAGGTGACAAAAGTCCTGATAGACATTTCCAGGTGACCCTATGGATTTGAACACCTCATGCTTACCACCGGTTCAGTATCTCCTGTGTAGCATGCCTGGCCAAGCGTCTGTCCATCTTTCTGCTGGGCATCTGTCTGTCTTGGCTGTTTACAGGTGTCCACGTGTCTCAGGAGAGTCCTTAGCAAGGGGGTGATGGCAGTGAAATGGAGTCCCCTGAAGCTGTTTTTGGAATTGCCCTGAGGTCCTGGAGTAGTAATCCTCCCTTTCCTCTGGGCTGTGGACATCTTGGGTGTAATTGTCCAGCAATGCCGTGGTCTCTTTGATGTGCCCTTTATTAGAATGGGCTTTGTTCTTGGTGTGAGGTAAGTGTCCCACTCCCATACCCACTTGGCTAAGTGTCACCCATGGAGAAGATCTTCCCTCTTCATGGTACTGAGGGGGCAGTTCTGTCATAGATAAAATTCCTAAGCGTTTGGGGTCCATGTCACCGGTCCGTTCTCCTGTGTGCATGGCTCTGTGGTAGGTCTTCACGTCTGGTGGAGTGAGGCCTTCCACCTCATTTACATGTCTCTGTTCTTGGCCCTTCTCTGTTCAGGTCTCAGAATGAGTCTTCTTGTATCTGTAATATATACATTTTTTGTAATATATACATTTAAAAAAGGGTGATTGCTATACAGATGAGAGGACCTAAGTTCACCCCCCCACACACACAAAGAAGCTGGGCATGATCACGTGTGCCTGTAATCCCAGCACTGGGGGTCCAGAGGCAGCTGCATCCCTGAGGGCTCGATGCCAGCCAGATAGCCACAGTGCTGAGCTTCAGGTTCGATAGGAACCGTGTCTCAAAAAGGAAGGCTGAGCTAGCAAGACGGCTCAGGAGGTAAAGGTGTTTGTAGCACGAGCCTGGTCACCTGGGTGGGATCTCCAGAACCTACATAAGGTAGAAACGAGGAACTGACTCCACAAAGTTGCCCTCTGACCATGCCATGGTATGTGTGCACCTACATACATCATGCATGTGCACACACGTGCACAAACAAATCAATTTAAAAATTATTTTAAAAGGTGAGAATCAATCAATCAAGGCAAAACACCATGATATCAACTTTTGATCTTATACGTACTTGCAGTGAACCAGCATGTGGCATACACAGGGGTACAAATGCCACACGCACATTTACAATAACAACAGACTCTTCAAGCCTCTAAAATCATAAGAGCCCCACCCCATGCGGTCTGTCTGTTTGTCCATTGGATTAATAGTTCTAATAGACTCTTTATTCCCCGGTTGTCTGTCTCCATGTCTTCCTGACACCCCAACCCCACCCTACCCTTACTCCCCACCCCACTTCACCCCCAACCCTCTTCCCTCCTCCTCCTCCCCCTCTGAAGCTCCAGCAGTGACTGATCTTTGGGCTTTTCCGCTCTCCGTCTTGGTTTCTTGATTCCACTCTGGTCCAGGCTCAGGTGAGTCTAGACTGAGCGGCCCTGCACCCCTGCACGCCTCCTCCCAACCCTTCCCTCTTGCACCTTCTAGCACGTGCTCCCCCCCAACCTCATTTGTTTTCTCAGCACTTGCCGGTCTTGTCCCGGCAGCTTCCCCGTTAGTGTTGTTTCTTTGTCCCTTGTCCCTAAAAAACTCCACAATTCTCGGCAGATCTAGTTCTCAGCAAATATTCCCGCCATGCTGCCCGACGGGGACTGATTGACAGCACCGGATCCCGCCCACTGCTGCTTCAGATGCCCTAGTTTCTTTGCACTGCCAACCTCGGCCCTGTATTTGATTTTCTCAGGGACCATAAGGCTGGCTGGAGTCACCTATTCTCATCTTTCCTAATCTCTTCTTCTTGTTGGTACTATAACAGAATTCCCAAGAGTGAGCGAGTTATTAAGAACACAAGGTTATTTGGGCCCACGGTTCTGGAGGCCAATCCAAGATCTGGTGAGCGCCCCCTGCTGCTGGACAACGAAGAATACAAAGAATTCGCTTCCCCAGGAAGGTAGGAGTCGCTGTCGCTGAGAGGTTAGGGGCTTGGGATTCAGGGAGACACTGAGGAGATCTTTTTGGATAAGTAACTACCTGGAGGCATCCTCAACTCCATGGTAGACAGACAGACAGCAGCATGGCAGGGACTCTGAGGAGAGTTCAGCCCCGGAGCAGGGGATGCCCCCTCTGGGTCTCTGAGGAAGAACCTTCCATGGCATGTGGATGGTGAGCATTCCACAGCACAGGCCTGCAGCCAGGCTGTCCCTGACTCCTGGGCTGCAGGGGATGGCATGTGTCACCCTGAGGATGTGGGGGAGTAGGGACACATACAGTTAGGAGGCACCCATAACCTGGGTAAAGGCTATGCCATCCTTGTCGCCCTCTGATGTCCCAGAGTCTGGAAGCCTGAGGTCTATAAACTTCCTTGGGCTAGTGGAGTCTGGGTAGCTGGGGATTAGAAGTTTGCAGACAGGATACTGGCAGGGGCTGGCCTGTCCCCTGTAGAGGCTGTGGCTTCAAAGAGGCCTATAGCCCAAACCCCAACCATCATGGAAAAGCCCACACCCCACTTCAGCCTCCATTGCCTTGAGGGTCAAAGGCTCAGCAGCTGGGTTCTGAGGGGCCGAGCCATTCACGCCCTGACATTTGGCCTGGATATCTTGGTTGCCTCAGTGAAGAGTCTGGGGTCTTGGGTAAAGGTTTCTCACACTTGGGTGGATTCCATTAGAGTATGTTTTCAGTGACTCTGTGTGTGTGTGTGTGTGTGCGCGCGCGCGCGCGCGCGCGCACGTGCGAGTTTGATATCAACTTCCTGTTGCTTTCCATCTTATTTTTTGAGACACAGTCTCTTACTGAAGCTGGAACACAGTAATAGATACTAGACTTTTTGAGGGGGCAGTTGCTAGAGAGTCGAACTTGGGTTCTTGGTTTTGCCCAGCGAGCGTCTAACCTTTGAGCCGTCCCTCCAGCCTTTTAATTCCGGTTCTTTGGGGCCCTTTTGAAGGTGGCTGTCTTGAAGTGAGCACACGCATTTTTTACGACTAGATTAACATGAATGGCATCAAAATCAGCCTTTAGGGCCGTGCGAAGCATAACAGGGTTGTGTTTTATGGCCAGGTTTCCTGGGACCCAGAAAGGATCTTCACAGCACCCAGGAGTCTGCAGGGAGCCTGTCGAGCAGCCCCTGTCTGGGAAGGGCTCTGTGGGCAGCTGACCCTACAGAACTGAGGTGTTTCTGGACAGTCTGGGCTCTTGTTTCTATTTTCACGATGTAACACCTTGCTTACTGACTCCTAATTGCTCTTTCTGAACTTAAATGGTGCGGAAGACGCCCTGCCTGGCTCTGCTGCCCACTGCCCGGCTCTGCTGCCCTCTGCAGCATTGTTCCACTGTCAGAGTCTGAATGCAAAGCGCCCTTTCAACCTGACTAGCCAAGGCGGATGGGGGCCTTCCCACAGTCCACAGCCACAAATCTTCCCCGGGCCCTCCCTGCTGCCGTGATGTCCCCCTGTTTTCTCCTTCAGTGACTGCACCTCTGGGGTGCATTTATCCCCTTCACTGCACTGGGGCCCAGCATGCAGGTCGCCAACAGGCAGAAGAACCTCATTACTTACCCAGCTTGAATGGGGCTGTTTTCTCTCTTTCTTGGAAGCCTCCCTCAGGAGTTCTACAATCCGCTCTCAGATCAAAACAGTGTCTGCTGCTGGGTGAAATTCCGCTGCGGGCCCAACACAGCCCACGCTGTTCTTAAAGAGATTTTATTTCACTCTGTTTAGCTTTCTTTCTTCCTTCCTTTCCTTTCCTTCCTCCCTCTTTCCTTCCTTCTTCCCTTCCTCCCTCCCTCCCTCCCTTCCTTCCTCTCTCTTTCTCCAACAAGCTCAGTGGATCAGATTCTCCTGGATTGCAGACACTTTCTCTTTCAAGAGAAATTAGATTCTTTGCTGCAGGGCCTGCTGGGAAGGAACCTGCTCTAACCTGAGTTCTGTCCCTCCTACCCTACTTGACACCCATCTGGTCTGTGTCATCTTAGGTTGGAGCTAAGGATTGAACAACCCCCAGTTCCCTGTAGCTGGACACACACCAGCAGACACCCCACCATTAGTATGTCTGTGAATCTACGATGGGCTCCCCAAACTTCAGTAAGGGGATGCCAAATCCCACAGGTACCTCTGTCTGTCTGGCAACCTAGTCCTCACAGGTGACTCTGTGAGTCCCGTTTCTACAGAGAGAGGTGAACAGCCCCTCTGAGTTTATAAAGCAAATATCTTAAGTGTCTAGATTCCCATGGAATGGTGGGAACCTAGGAACCCATAGACTTCAGACATCAAAGAGTAAAACACACACACACACATGCATATACACATACACACACGCACGCATGCTCTCACACACACGCACGCCCACACGCGCACACACACAGTGAGTGTACCTAACATGTCTTTCATCTGTAGTTCCCCCACATCATCTAGATTCCTTCTGTATTTCCCCACAATGCAACACTACCCTCCCACCCTTACCCAGATGCCTCAAAGTAGGTAGGCGTCCTTACTCTTCCTTTGGTTCAAAACTCCCCTTCTTCCTTCAGATACTGCCATTCAGCAATTCTTGTGGCTGGCCTCTGGGAATCATCTCTGTCTCGGGGTTTTCTGTCATGAGATTTTTCATGGCCCAGATTAGGAAAGATCACATCTGCGCCAGCTCCCGCTGACACCGCACTGCCTGGGAAGGGCCAGGGCAGAAGTAACTAGAAGCTGTTGCTGACAGCTCCTCCAGCGGGAGAGGTGGGTTAGAGAGGGGATGTGGGGAGAGGTGAGATAACGCCTGGATGGAGCACTAACAGAAGGGCCTGTCTCACAACTGTGAGGGCTTGGATATGAATTGCCAGTACCGTGTTTGTTAGCTCAGGTCTGCAACCCCAGTGCTACAGAGGTGGATCCTGGAAGCTTGCTGGCTAGCCAGTCTGGATGATTTTCAAGCTTCCGGTTCAGTGTCAAAAAATAAGGTGGAGGAGGCTGGAGAGATGGCTCAGCAGTTAAGAGCACTGGCTACTTTTCCAGAGGTTAGGTCCCCAGACCGCAGGGCAGCACACAATCCTCTGTAACTACAGTTCCAGGGGATCCCAGCCCTTCTTCTGGCTTCTGTGGGTACTGCATGAACATGGTTCACATAAGCTCAGGCAAGCACACATATGTTTTTTTAAAAGGTGGGAGTTGAGCTGGGCGTGGTCGAGCACACCTTTAATCCCAGCATTTGGGAGGCAGAGGCAGGAGAATCTCTGAGTTCGAGGCTAGCCTGGTCCACAGAACAATTTCGAGGATAGCCAGGGCTACACAGAGACACTTGCTCTTGAAAAACAAAAGCAAAACAAAGCAAAAGGTGGACATCGACTAGGGAAGATGCCTGATGCTGGCTTCTGGACCCCATGGACATGGGCACGCCTGAACCCACACACTGGTACTCGACCGAGAAGTGTTGAGAACCATTTGTTGTGGAAGCATCTGGAATGCTTCGCTGTCCTCAGAGCCCTCTGCCAGTCCACAGTAAGGATTCTGTCAGTTCAAGATGTTTGGGAGTAAAGACCTAACAGAAGTTCATGTGGTGGTTAAAGTAGGCCTTGTGTGTCATATGTAATGCTTTGAACTGCTGCTAGGGACACCTCCAAATCCATTCTGTGCTTTAGTCCAAACCCACAGCTTCAGGCCTGCAGTATCATTCACAGGTCACGGAGTCCCGGCGGAAGGCTCTGCAGGAGCCGCAAGACAGTAGCAGCCTGGATCCCTAGCCGGTGCACGGCTGAAGGGAGTCACCGAGCTTCTTAGGTTGGCTGTGGCCTCAGCCTGTCCTGCCCTAATGAGTGGGCCACACGAAAGACGAGGTATTCCTAGGGCGTGCCTGGGCATCCGCTCTGTCTTTAGAGACCTCTTCTCTGGTTGGCACCAGCAGCCCTTAGGTGTGCGGTCATTCTTGGAGCCATCTAGGTTGTGAAGTACTGGGTCCTTCAAGATTCCAGAAGGGAGAAGATTCCGGGCCTTGTCCGCTCTCCCATCTCCAGACTGGTTTTATCTGTTTGTGTGTGTGGTGGTTTGAAAGACAATGGCCTCCATAGACTCATCTATTTGAATGCTTAGTCCCCGGTTAGTGGGACTCAGAGCCATCTTGCCTGCACCAAGGTGTCTCCACACTCCCTACTGTAGAGGCCTAGCTGCTAATCTCAGAACATTCTAGAAAGAATAATGCTGGGAATTCTGGGAGGTGTAGCGTCAGGGTGGAATCAGGGCGACCTTGCCCAGGCTTTGCTTTCTCCCTGGACTTAAGCCTTCTCTGAACCTCTCGCCCTTGGCTGGAAGGCTAGAAGGTCAGAAGGGGTCTGGGGCCCAGAGCCCTGTGAACACAGCTCAACTCCCTTCGTCTTATAAACAAAACTCGTAAACATTCCCCACCCTCCAAAGGGCATTGCTGCCAGCGGGGCCCAGACTTTCCGACTCACTTCTGAATCACCCGGCTGCAAGAGAGGAAAGCTTCGTAAACTGCTTGCTTCCACCTGACCTGTGGAGGAGGGTGAAGCCATGGCAAGTCGGAAGTTATGAACACAACACGTTTATAAAAATTCCAACTGCAGAGGCCTTGCCAATGAACCTAGCCAGACTTCAAGTGGCAAAACTGACAGTCTTGTGTGGGTGGATGGGTGGATGGTACCAGGTCACACAGGAACAGGCTGAGCTGGGATGACAGGGGAGACCTGGGGACACACAGAGGCTCCAGGGAGGGAGATTTCCCTCAGACTGCAGAAGCATCCAGAAAGGTTAAAATCAGAGAGCTAAGCTGCATGTGGTGAGAGGCTGAGGCAGGAGGATTGAGAACCTGGACTGCAGAGTGAGACTCTGCTTCAATAGACAGACAGATAGATAGATGATAGGTAGACAGACAGACAGATAGGCAGGTAGATAGACAGTTAGATGATAGATGATGGATGGATGGATAATGGATGGGTAGACAGACAGACAGACAGATAGACAGATGATTAATAGATAAGTGGGTGGGTTGATGGTTGGATGGGTGGGTAGACAGACAGACAGACAGATGATAGATGGATGGGTAGGTAGACAGAGCAGTCAAACACTAAGTGCTGAAAAGCATGCCAACTTGTCACCCAGCCCCACTGCCTGCTGTTTAGAAACTCAGAACAGTAAGACAACAAATGCAAAAACGTCTTAATTCTATATACATCTAATTTTCGTCACTTATCAAATATGAAAGCAAGTTTGCGTGCTAGTGAGATGTTTGTTTATACCTATTTACTTAAATCAGTTTATTGGAATGAACTCAAACAAAGCCACTCTAAAGTAGCCACTCGAACGCTTTTTAAAATAATATTTGAGATTTCTTCTTTGGACTTTTCGTATCCTTAAACGTCCATCCTTTGTGATGCGTGTCTTTATGGAGATGGCCTCGCATAGCCAAGGCTAGCCTCAAACTTTTGCATCTGAGGATGACCTTGAACTTCTGACCTTGCCTCCACCTCCTGAGGGCTGGCACTGCAGGTCTGTGCTGCAGACCTGTGCTCTGCTGGGAGTCGAACCCAGGGCTCTGCCAAGCCAGGCCAGTGTTCAAATCCAGGGCTCTGTCATGCCAGGCCAGTGTTCAAATCCAGGGCTCTGTCATGCCAGGCCAGTGTTCAAACCCAGGGCTCTGTCATGCCAGGCCAGTGTTCTACAGACCAATTCATGCCCCCAACACTGTGTGTCTTTTCAAAAATGTTTTGTAATTAATTTATGTGTCTATCTATTTGTTTTGCCGGAAGGCATGAATGTGCCCAGGGAAGTCAGAAGAGGGCATCAAATCCCTTGCAACTGGAGCTATGGATGGTTGTGAGCCACTGTGCGGGTGCTGGGAACTGAACCTTTCAGAAGAGCAACCAGTGCTACAGCCTCTGAGCCACCCCTCAGTCCGCTATGTGTCTGTGGCTGAGCTGTGCCCTGTTTTGTAGTATGGAGTCTGGTTGATGCAGTTTTATAATTTTCCCTTCTTTTACAATGGATTATCTCTTCACTCTCTACTGATTAAAAGACTTTTGATTATTGGAGACTTTTATGTCAGCTTGACACAGTTAAAGTTATCCGAGAGGAGGGAATCTCAATTAAGAAAATAACTCCAGAGCCAAGTGGTGGGTGGCACACACCTTTAATCCTAGCACTCAGGAGGCAGAGGCAGGAGGATCTCTGTGAGTTTGAGGCCAGCCTGGTCTACAGAAGGAGTTCCTGGATAGTTAGAGCTACACAGAGAAATCCTGTCTTAAAAAAAAACTCTATAAGATTGGGCTGTAGACAAGTCTATTGGGCATTTTCTTAATCGGTGATCTATGGGGGAGGGCCCAGCCCATTGTGTGTTGTGCGATCCCTGGGCTGATGGTCCTGGGTTCAATAAGAAAGCAGACTGAGCAAGTCTTGAGGAGCAAGCCAGTAAGTAGCTCCCCTCCCTGGTCTCTGCACCAGCTCCTGCCTCCAGGTTCTTACCCTCCTTAAGTTCCTGTCCTGACTTCCTTTAATGATGGGCAATGACATGGAAGTGTAAGCCAAATAAACCCTTATTCCCCAACTTGCTGTGGTCATGGTGTTCCATCACAGCAATAGAAACATAAACTGTTACCAGCACCTTGGGGGATTGCTATGATCTGACCATGTTCTGGGAGTATTGCAGAAGAACTTTGGGCTAGAAGAGCCCTTGAGTGTGGAGGGCTCAGCAGGCTGTTCTGTAGGAGCTTGGAAGATAAGAGCGTTGAGAGCAGTGCCGAGGACGGAGGCCAGGCTTGTGAGATTTCAGAGGGAAGCAAAGACTCTCCTGGGCCTTTTGTGTGAAGAATCTGTGGTTCTGGTCAGCTGGAGCTGAAGAATCAGCCGTGATTGACAAGATGCCACCACCACTGAAACTAAACCTTTGCTTTACAGGGACAATGGATGCTGGTCGGCTGGAGCTGAGAAATTGGTGGTGATGAAGAAGAGACCAGCATTGTTGAGGTAAAGTTTTCTGGGAAGTGTTTCCTCAGAGTCGGCACACAGATGCCGTCTTCCAGAGGCAGCCAAGGTTGTACCTCACACTGGCAGCTGACCCTGGTAGTGTAAGAGTCGCCCAGGTGGTACTGGTTTTGCAGGCATGAAGGGGTGCTGGGGAGCAGCTGAGGCTTGCCTTGCAACTGTGCGGCAGGATTGGAGCCCCTGAAGGGAGCCCAGGAGAGGCTGTTGTGAAGGTGAAACCCAGTTGCAGGAAGGAACCCCAGCAGTTTTGGAGATGCCAGTAGCATGGGAGGGCCACCAAGAGCAGCAGCGGAGGTGGAATGGATCCAGTAGGAGCCTAGAGACAAGCTGTGTGTGCTGCAGAGAGCAGGGTCAGAGAAGCGACCCAGGCCCTTTAGAGGATTCCCAAAAAGAACGAACCCCAGTCATTACACAGTTGGGGTTTGGCTGTGCTTCGTTCAGATTGGGTATGCTGTGGTCCTTCCCTTTGGATGTAAAGTATTTCATTACTTATTTACTTTAGAGGAACACAGTTGAGACACTTTGGATTTTAAAAGACACTTTGGATTATTTAGAGACTAAATTTTTCAAATATATATAATTCTAAAAATTTTGGGGGGGTGTTTAGAGACAGGGTTTTTCTGTGTAAAGTCCTGGCTGTCCTGGAACTCACTCTGTAGACCAGGCTGGCCTTGAACTCATAGAGATTCACCCGCCTTCTGCCTCCTGAATGTTGGAATTAAAAGTGTGTACTACCATTGCTCAGCGAGACTAAAAATTTTAAAGTATTTGAATTGTAAGTCTGTGGGACTTTTTGAATTTACAAAATGTTTTATATTACTGTGCCGTCTCAGGGATGAGGGAGAAAGGGAAGGTTGTACCCTTAACAATGATGTGTTTGTGTGTCAGGTTAACAAGGGGTCAGTTGGAAAGTCTTATGTCAACCTGACACAAGCTAAAGCCATCTGAAAGGAGGGAACCTCAACTGA
>LOJH01020783.1:0-11724 GCA_001685095.1 Ellobius talpinus | reverse complement strand
CTCCCTCCCTCCCTCCCTCCCTCTCTCTCTCTCTCTCTCTCTCTCTCTCTCTCTTGTATGTGTGTGTGTGTGTGTGTGTGTGTGTGTGTGTTTATAATACTATGAGGGAGCTGGGTGCCAGGTGGTGGTGGTAAACACCTTTAATCCCAACACTTGGGAAGCAGAAACAAGTGGATCTCAGTGAGTTCAAGGACAGCCTGGTCTACAAACTGAATTCTAGAACTGTAAGATAAATAAAGTGGTTTTAGTCCACAACTCAATATTAGAATACGTGTTAATATGTGACTTTATGTTTGCTCTTCTGAAGTACAAGTAAAACCTAATAGAATTACTTAGTATTAAATGTCTGCTCTAATGTCATTTTTCTCCAGTTATAGTTGAAGGAAATCTGCGAATTAACTCTAATTGGAAAACCTTTTTAAAGTTTTCTTTATTCATTATTTGGGGATCTCACATCATGTACCCTGATTGTGCTCACCTCTCAGTGTTTCTATTTACATCTTACCTTCATATGACCTCCCCCCCATAAGGAAAACTTTCATTTCATGTTGTCCATATATTTACTGGAGTATGGTCACATTCCTAGTGTACACCCCACTATGGGAACATTTCTTTTTGGCCTTGTATTGATGCCAAAAGTCATCAAGTGTGGAGAGGTTTTGGTGCTCACTGTCAGCTCTCCCACACCCATTCCATAGCCTGAACCACAGTGCTATGGCCAGGGGAGGGAGAAACCAGCTCTCCTGTGAGGAGCGAGGCCAGTTCTCCATCAGCCATATCCCCCTCAGTGTTGCTGTGAGGCTGTCCATGAGATGTGGGGCCAGCTATTCCATGAGGGACAGATCCAGCTCTCCTGCACGCATATCACGAACCACAGACATCAACATGCTCTTGTTGTGTGAGGACCGCTGATCCACTCAAGGCCCTCTGTGGCTACAAGGGCTGGGAGCCTCAACATGGCCTCAGGTAGATAAAGATGTCACTCGTATCAGCATGAAGCCCAAGGCAGCAAAGCCCAAGGATATCAGCAAGGCATCAGGGAGCGGCACAGGTTGCCTAGGTCCACATGTGTCCCAGGTGTCCCAGCATCAGCAGCCTTTACAACCGACACTATCGTGGCCTTTGCTGGCATCGTACCTATGGTGGTCGTTCAAGGAAGTTCGTCCCGGAAGAGAACATTTCTTCATCTTTGGCCTCCATTGTTGCCCAGAGCCAAGTGGGGCCAGGGCCAGGAAGTATGTTTGGGGGCTGAGTCTGCATCTGCATACATTCCAGCTATTGTACAGCATCGGGATTGCCCTGCTGGTCAATGACAGCAAGTAAATCTCAGCCTTTTCTCTCACCCCTCACCTCAATCATGTCTCAGGTCTAACACTCTCCATAACACACTCATTGCTCTGTTTTTCTATTTTTCCATCACCTCTGTTTTTCTACATCTCCATCATCTATTTGTTCTCTTTAGTGGTGCCTGCTGCCACTGCCTTGTTTGGGTGATGAGGCAATTAGCTGTCTGATTGAAAACCTTTTAAAGCCTTTGTTGACTTGAGATTACTAGCTACTAATAGCAACTACACATCTGAACTCTTATTGTTTATATACCTTTCCCTGCTTCTATAATTCTGTTGAATATATTTTCTGGGCCTTTGAGCTGTAATTCTTCTCTTTCTTCTACCCCTGTTATTTTTAGGTTTGATCTTTTCTCGGTGTCCCAGATTTCCTGGATGTTTTGTGTCAAGAATTTGTTGGATTTGTTTTGTTCTTTTATAATTGTGGATACCTAAACTGATTTTTGTATGGATAAATTACATTCATATCTGTTGCTTTATTTTAGTTCTCACCCTAAAAATATTTCTTGAAGTTGTTAAAGTTATCTATGATTTATTAATCATTGATTTCTCCAGATCATCTAAAAACAATATCCCATTTGGCTTAATGAAACATCAATTTTATTTAATCATTAGTCATTTTTTTCATAATTTACAATACAAAGATTTCTGATTTTAGGATATGACGAAGTTCAGGTTATATGCCAAAATTCTGAAAATAATAATTAAAAACTACAATTTTTCTGAATTCTATTGAATTTTTTATTAGCGACATCTGTTTGTCATTTTTGCACGTGTCTACATCTCCTCAAACAGCATTATGGACCACTACATACTTCCTCTCCTCTAGTGTGAAAAAGTAGAATTGTTATTTGTAATTGTGGGAATTTGGAAACCAAGCAGATCATTGTTTTCACATTTGAAAATTATCTCCTATGCAAAAAGTGGCCTGATATCCTTTCAATATGTCCAACGACTGTGTAATCCTGAAATTTCACACTTACTTCCATCATACATATTTCCAGTGGATTTTTCTTTCTAAGACAATTTATCTGACATGCTAAGCTGTTTGGATTTGGTTTGGTTCTACACTTATCACATAATAGAAACTGTTACACATAAAGTGAGGATACTGTTTATTGAGGAAGTATGTTTTAAATTTTGTAAAGGGTAATAGGCTACTATATAACAATGTGTCAATCCAGGTCTACAGTCTATGTAAAATAACATATATTTTTTTGTGGTAAAGTGACCAAAGGACTTTCTTCTAGATTTTTTGAGGAAGTACTTCAGAGTTGTTAATTATCACCTTCCTGCTTTGTGCCAGCACACCAGAGACTCTTAGGTTTTAAATTCAATTTAGAATGCATTAGTCAATTTTTTTAATTTTCTTTTTCTATTTTCTATTTACTACTGTTCTTTGTCTTTTAGAAAGACCATTTTAAAACACCATTCATGATTCAAATCATAAGGTACTTTTTCCCCCGTACCTGACTTGTTTCACATAAAACAATTATCTTTCTCCACTTATATAAATATTGTCATAAGCCACAGACTTTTTTGTGGCTAAATCCTATACAAGTATGTGAAGTTTCCATATTTCCTCTATCAACGTGTCACTTGATGGAGACTTTGGTTTCTGATCCTTGTGCAAACGCCTCTTCATCATCTCCTTTGAATAAAGCTCCAGGAAAAAAAAAGGAAGAAAGAAAGGAAGAAAAAAAGAAAGAAAACTATAAAAGATTGTCACACCAGGTGAAAGCTCTCTTCACAGTTTTTAAGTTCAGTAATACTTTCCAAGATCGGGCTGTAAGTGATACACCAAGGACCAGGGGCTATTGTTTTATTCACATCTCTACCGTATCTTTTTCTTTCTAGGAATAAAAAGACAGTCTTTGGAGGGGGATAGTCATCTCATGAGAGAAAGTATCTCACTAGCTCTTAATTTCATTTCCATTTCTTGAAAATTATGGTGAACTTTTTTGTATATATGTTTGCATTTATTTAGATTCCTTTTGAAATATCTAGTCCAATACTTTTGTACTATTAAAATTTGTCCCCAATAGCTTTAGTCCCTTAATTATCTCACATATTAGTTTCTCATTAGATATATATTTTGGAAATATTTTTCACACATTACAGGTGGTTTCTTTATTTGCACTCACCATCCCATCGCAGCCCCCAAACAGGCTGAGCTGGGGGATTTTATGGCCCCTAAGAAGGGAAGGGGAGCCTGGGTGCAAGCTGGGATGGAATAGGAAGAGAGAGGCAGTAGCCTGGGAGAGAAGCCCCTGCAGAATGACCAGAGAGATTAGGGGTTTGAGGAATGTTTGTGCTCCCTTTCCGTGGCTTCTGCCGGCAGGTCAGGAACACACTCACCCCTCCGATGCATCTTCTGGTACAGGATCAGGGCCCCTTGCTCTTATTTTAGTAATTATATTATTTGTTGTACATAATTTTAGATTGGTATAACAAATACATTTTAAGTTTCTTTTGGAAAGGCATGTTTTAAAAAATCTACCCATATCTCTATAAAAGAAAATTTTTGCTGTTTGCTATGTTTAGTCTATCTACTTTCAAAAATCTACAGCAGAGCAATATCAAAAGAAGGTGGTATAAAGACACATAAACCAAAAGAAACAAATAAGGTCCAGAAATTTACATATCTTTGTCATGTGCATTATGAGAATTCCAAGAAATCTCAAAAGGAGAATGTTTTCAATCGTGTCTGAAAAAAACTAATATACACAAACAACAGTGACAAAAACTAACTTGTGTGAAACATCCTGTACAACAGATTGGTAGGTGATGTGAAGTAACAACTACTCTTCACATAATCAAATCACCAGTAGATTGTGTTAGAAATAGTCCCCTTGCCGTGAACAGAATGGTTTATAAGGTATCATCTCGAGTTCAGGAAAAGAAATCACTAAGACTTTTCAGAAACTCAATGATGATTTTCCTTATTTGTTGGCATGAGAAAACAAGCAGCCATGTTGAAAAATGCCACTGTAGTGGGAAATCCTTCAGGCCGGAAGAGCCATCGCTCTCCAGATGTTAGTAACTGTAGTCTGCTCATACTTGAATGGGGGCCTTGAGCTTAAGATGATAAATACCACATTGTTGTACTCAAATATTAACCTTATTAGTTGTAGGTGTGAACAAGTCAAGACATGCCTAGAATCTAGGTCACTTTAATGTGTTAGGTACTAACTTTATAGCCTAAATTAATCTGCTGACAAAGTGGTGGTTTGCCGTAGTATGAAGAAAACCAGTGTAGCTTTCTTCTCCAATAAAAATCTCATAGAAACACTAATGCCACATATGATCCCAGAGAGGATTAAAGGAGGAAATGTACATTAAAGTGCCTGGGTGACTATAAGGGCTAAATAGAAACTGAGGTTTCTAATTATATATGATTGCTTTGTGTGTGACAGTGTGACAGCATTTCCTTGTGTAACTTAATAATTCTAATTAGGACTACAGGCTGTGACTTTTTTTTAACTTACATAAGAACATGATCACAGATTCTTTAAATCATTTATAATACACTCTGAAGACAGTTGGTTATGAAGAAAATGTTATGTGGAAAATTATTTTTGGTTCTTGCAAGCTTCCTGGAGTCTTCCAAAGCAAGCACATGCTGAACATGGCCCAGTGCAAACTGTGAGTAGGCAAAGCTGCTCCTTTAGTTTCCAGACCTCATCATCACTTTAGCACATTTTCAGGCTTTTTATATAGCTATATTTCCATGAATTTGCATAATTTTAAGTGCACACATAAATATGATAAAGATACAGATATTTTTATTGCAGTCTTATTTAGCTCTTTTTAATTTTTTGTTTCAGCCTTCCATTTCCCATTTATTTGACAAATCACCAAAGTTACTTTACTTTTCTCAGCATCCTTTGTTTTCCAGCAACTACACAGCACCCTGTGCAGAAACACAAAATCATTCTTGTAAGTTATGGCAAATATGCTTAAAGAATGCTTTATACAACTTCTTAGAAGCCCTGTTACATATAAATATAACTATGTATATAAATATATGCATATTTTCTTGCAAAAAATCATGGAAAAACATCTTTGGGACACTTTCATATTTGCACTCCATACTTAATCTTAATGGTGACCTTTTCTTCTCTAACAGGCTCCCAGATTTTGTCTTGCTTGTGCCTTAGGACATGTGCAGGTGGAATGGCCTGGGTTGTATGATGGTAGAAAACAAGAGGCAGAGCGGGCAGGAAGATGTTTTAGAGTTTTACGTGCTGTGCTTCTACTAAGGAAAGGGGTTGGCACTGTGATAAAAGACTGTTAAGAGAACAGCACCCAGGTGTTTTCAGTCCACCAGCACCTTTGTAGGTTATTATAAGAAAACTATGGTTGAATTGATGAAGTATGCAGTTTCTTATGACTACTCTGTAGCCCTGAACCCTTTGATCCACCAGTAAATTAAATCACTGCGTCTAGCCTCCTCTTCTAGTTGATTAATGAGTTTCTAGTACGTCAGTATGGCAATAACACAAGTCATAACTTTCCGTTTGCTAGTTGAAGTAATAATATGGAATCTGAGCTATCAGAATGTCAATGTGTTGCTGCTAGTAGAAACTTATTTTTCAGTTTTCATTTCAAATATTTATAAGTCATATAATAAATGAGTGAGACAAGATAAGCCTACTGGTGCAATAATGGTAAAAAATGTTTTGGAAGTAACCAACTGCTTCTGTTTGCATTTAAAGCATGTTCCACAAGATATAAGTTACAGTTTGTACTGTTAATTGGGCCAAACCCACAGCTGCCTCACTCATAGGGGAGAACCAAATATTACTGTCCTTGTAAGTAGACATAGAAATACAAGATACCAGCCTGTATTTAATGGTGGCACGTGCCTATAATCCCAGCACTTGGGAGGGAGATGCAGGCAGATCTCTGTGAGTTTGAGGCCAGCCATGCTCCAGAAGATGGCCATATAGTCATGTCCCCAAAGAGAGCACCAAGCAGACATAAGGAATTTACAAACAAAACACACAGAGCTGGAGGAAAAAAAAAAACAAAAAAGGGGTCAAAAATAGAAGAATTGGAAGGGCATAGTTAAGGGGTAACTTTAATCAGAATGCATGCCTCTGAGCTGGATAGTCAAACTCTGTCTTCAGAGGTACCTCCTTTGTATATGGAAAAGGGAATGTTTGACTAACTACTCAAACCACCTATGCAATTTCCTCAATCTCTGGAGAACAAATTAATAATTGTCTCCGGATTTTATGCATGTCTTTCTGACTGTATCCAAAAAATCTCGGTTCACAAATTTGGTGGGTGGTAGACTTGGTCTCTTGCCTATGTGAGTAGCTAGTATACAAAAGACATGCTGGTTGTGAACAAACTACCCAACAATCAAGCAATGAAAAGATAAATTTAGAAAATAACTCACAATATGCATCTGAAAGATTTTTATAGTGCTCAGAGTTACTAAGAGGTTAGTGTGTAACTCACAATCTGCATCTGAAAGATTTTTATAGTACTTAGAGTTATTAATAGGTTAGTGTGTAACTTACAGTCTGCATCTGAAAGATTTTATAGTACTTAGGGTTACTAATAGGTTAGTGTGTAACTCGCTGAAATAGCTACTGTGTGGACTCAATCCAAACACAGAACCTTGAACCAACAACTGTTCTCCCTGCAAGGTGTACTGGGTCAAATGTTGGCTCCAGCCACTTGAGGGAGCCCATGTCTTACACTCCCTGATGTCCAGGAGCCAGAGATTGAATAACCCAGAGACCTAGGTTAGAACCAAACTCACCCTGAAAAAAAAAAATCATTGAAATTATTCTTAATGATGTTTTATTATATTCATTGATTTGTGCTTTCTCCTGTTGTCATGAAAGAGGTTTCCTCACTAGCTGATGGAAGCAGCTGCAGAGACCCACTGCCTGACATTTAGAGGAATGTATAATTTGGAGGTCTCCCTCAGGTACCTCCCCTGGGATTTCGGGGGAAACCCAGAGACAGAGCAGATCGAGGACACCAGGAAAACATGGCCCTGAACCAACTAAGCGCAGCTCTTAAGGGCTAACCAAGGGTGAAGTGGCAAGCAAGGGGCTTACATGGGTCTGCACCAGGTCCTCTGCATATATGTTATAGCTTTTAGCTTGGTGTTATTTGTTATGCTTTTGTGGAACAACTAACTAACAATGGAAGCAGGCATGGTTCTGATGCTTTTGCCTGCTTTTAAGATTATTTTCCTCATTTCAGGTTGCCTTGTCCAGCCTGGATTTGAGGGCCCTTTCTTATTGCATCTTGCATCTTGTTTTGTCCTGTTTGGTTGGAAGCCTGTTTTTTTTTTTTAATCCTGAATGGGAATGGGGTGGAGGAGAATAAATCTAGGGGACAGGATAGGTGGGAGAAGTGCTGGAAGGAGTGGAGGGAGGGGAAACTGTGGAAAGGATGTATATGAGAGAAGAATCTGTTTTCACATAAAAATATCAAATGCAGAAAGCAAAAGTCAAACAGTTTTCTTCTTGACATTTCAGTTCTTTTTGGTTTCCTTTTCTCTTTCTCCATTTTTCTAAACATGTATGTGCACAGGTGGTGTATATATGACTGCTTTTGTACATATTAGAACACATGTGTGAGGTGTTTACATATATGTGTCTAAGTTCCTACACTGGCACAAACTGATATTGGGAATCTTTCTGCACCACTCTCTGCCATTGTTTGCTGAGCTAAGATCTCTGAGGCACAGCTAGAGCTTGCCAAATCAGAAAGTATGGTAAGCCAATTTTCTGCCAGGATTCCCTGCCCTACCCTCCCAACCCTGGAGTTACATGGAGTTACATGTAAACTCTCCAAACAGCATTCACCGTATTTTTTGCGGTCCAGGCTCCTTTCCTCAAACTTTTATGACACTAAATTTAACCTAAGTATTGAGACAATAATCCAGTCTTAATTAAAGTTTCATTGAACACTTGCTCATATGCTACCTCCAGTTTTTCATTTTCTATCACAAGTGAAAGAGTGAGCACAGGTCTTGAATTAGGAAATTTCAGTTCAATATTATCTCTGCCCTCAATAACTGATTATATTAAAATCACTCTGTTTCACTAAAGTTCACTTTATTACTTTAGAGAATGTAAGAAAATCCCTAAATTCACTACATTTCAATCTTCAAATGATCTCTAATGAGAATGCATTAATGATCTTTCTAAATAATATTTGTACTTCACTTTAGCTATATGATTAAATGGCACTGTTTAAATACAGCATAAATATTGATATAAATAATATTTCTCTAAGAACATTATCAAAGTCATGGAGATACTGTGACGGATAAAGCTCAATTAAATATACAAATTCATAATGTGAAATATATTACTATATGTATTATAGAAAATAGAAAACAGTTTAATCCAAACAAAATGTCAATGTAACAAACAAATATACGTGGAAATATTTTATGACAAACATTTTTGTTATTGATATTGTAACAAAATGCTAGCACATCCCTATTTTAAAAATAAAAAGGAATTACTTAGAAGTCATTATTTCAGCCTTTGCTTTCAATTTTAAGGTAACATATTTGCTACTTAGATTTTTAATTTTAAAGGAACATTTTTTTTCTTTGTGACAATCCCATGCTTTGAGTTTTAAAAGCATCCCTTGAAAAACAGACACCATTCAACAAAATTTCAGCAAGAAGAATGTGGCCTGATTCCTCAAGAATGAAGGTTAAGGCGATTAATTTAAAGGCAAATCCTAGAACTCAATTTCTGGGATCAGGGACACTTACACTGGGATTATCTCTAAAGTAACCAAGCAGAGCAAAAGGCCAGTTGCCTACATGCTATGAAGATCAAATTTGTCCTTTTTAGGAAATTTCCTCACCAATAAATTATGTCTGTCAGAAAAGGAAGAAAGACAGAGAGAAAAAAAGAATTTCATATAGCTTTTGTTCTAGAAGTCACTTCTATCCCAGAAAGTGTTTGCTTATCACATCTTGTCAAATAAACAGAACAAGGAGCGTTCCACGGAATCTAGTACTCTGACAGCCGTTAATACTCTGTACTGAAGTTTTCTTGTTTATTTCCCAGTGTCTAAACTGTCTTTCCATGGCCCTGATTTTCAGTGACTGGTTACTATCTTCCTTGCTTCTCCTAAGTGAAGGCAATGAATACAGATTCCTTCATCAAGCTTATTTCCCAATTGCATTTATTCAGACAGTTTTCTATTTTGGAGAGAGAAGATAAGCAAACATTAAAAAGGGGACGGGGTCTCAAAAGGAGTTCAAAAAAATGTCCGACCACATATATTGAGCTTTCTTCATTCTGAGGTTATCATATTCAATCCTGGCACACAGCACAGAAATACACACACACAACACACACAGAGCGAGCGAGCGAGCGAGCGAGAGAGAGAGAGAGAGAATGAGAGAGAGAGAGAGAGGAAAGAGAGGAGACTGTGCCTAGACACATCTAGAGATAGATGTTCATGGCAAAAGCAAGTTTCAATTAAAAGAGAAAATAATTTTTCCTACTGAACACAATGAAGAAGACATCACTGTATCTCTGCTACATTTACTGCAGAAAGCTCACAAGTTTGGGTTCTTTATGTGTCATTCAAATGTATGAAAGGTTTTTGAGAAACAAAATGAAATTTTATAACCTTCAAGATCTAAGAATATCTTCTGACAGACAAACGACCTTATACTCATTTCTAGGTTTCTTCCTTAGGGATTCGAATGCTGTGATGAAACACCAGGTGAAAAACCAGCTTTCACAGGGAAGGGGCTCATTTGGCTCATGTTTCCATAAAACAGTTGGTCATTGAATACAGGGCATGAACTCAAACTTGGTAGGAACTTGGAGGCAGGGGCTAATGCAGAGGTCATGGAAGAGTGTAGTTTAGTGACTTGTTCCTCATCAGTCACCAATTGAGAAAGGCCTCAACAGACTTGTCTACGGGACATAAGATCGACAGAATGAAGGAAGCATTTTCCCTCAACTGATCTCTGCTAGCTTTCATCAAGTTGATTTCAAAACTCGTCAGAAAAAAATTTCTATGGGAATAAAAGACTTGCTTCACTCCTGCTATTTGAGTCCAGGTAATGAAGCTCAGCTAGTAAGGTTTTCTGGCAGATACCTTTACCAGTAATACAAAGTGATGAGTCTGTCATTGCAATTTTAAATCACTGTAATTTTAAACAGTTCTGTAATGTATATTATGTAGGTTTTTTTAAGTTTAAAGATTACATTATAATTACAAGATTAGGTAGGCCTTTTCTTTACATTCCTCCAAAACCTCCCATATACCCTCTGAGTTCTCTTTCAAATTGATGGTTTCTTATTTCATTCATTGTTATATGCATATAGGCATATTCATATGTGTTCCTAAGTACATATTGCTCAGTTTGCATGATTTTACATGTATGTATGTTTCAGTGGCTCATCATTTAGCACTGAACAAGAGTTTATATGCTTTTCCCTGGGGAATACTGTCCGTTTGTTCCAACCTTTCCTCTATTGTCTTTGTGTAGGGTTGAAGCATCATGGGCTTTTCCTGTGCACTTAGGCATGACTGTTGGCTTTGTTCTAGTTTTGTTCCTGCTTGAAAATTCATGTTAGTGAGATGTTTTAGGTGAAGCTTCTGATATTTAATATTTATTAAATATTTAAACTCATTTACTACTCTTCTAATGTTTTGAATAGCATAGAATTTATGAATTGAAAAAAGATTTTGCCCCTAATTATATTTCTCCACTCTCCATTCTCCTGATCAGATTTCTAGACACTGGGATTGGTAATTATCAGGACATAATCAGCAAATCTGTATCATACCCTGAGTATGTCTTCTCATAGTCCCATTCAGAAGGCGGTAGAACGTATATCTTTAGTATACAATCTCAATATTTTTGAATGTTTAAGACTGTCCATCAGGGTGAATGCATGGACATGCATATTTTTCAATAACCACAGTAGACCTCTCTGGCAATTTAAATGAATTCCTCTTGGGATCATTTATTTAAACACTCGATCACCAGTAGATGGTGCCGGTTGCAGACATTTGGAAGTTGTTACTTTGCTAGAGGAAATATCTCACTGAGGCTACATTTGAGAATTCATATCTCATCACACTTTGTTCTCACTGCTTTTTGTCTGTGCTATAATATGCGATCTCTCTGCTTCCATGCCCTGCTGTTATGATTCTCTCTATTATGAATAACTCTCCCTTGGAAGCCATGAGTCTCAATAAAATATAAGTAAACTTGGGTGTGTTGTCTTATCACAGTACCTGATATAGTTAATATTAGAGAGTGATCTATATAATGTTGCTACTATGTATGTCTTTTTGGTTGAGCATTTAGCTCTGGACAACCAACTGTTGTGATTTTCCCTGGGGAAGACCACTT
>LOJH01020782.1:8589-20598 GCA_001685095.1 Ellobius talpinus | reverse complement strand
AAGACAGTTTACCCCGCACCATGCTCTGCAGCCCACCCCTTCACTATGTACCATTTCTCTAGCTTTCGTTCTTCTTGTTCAGTCAGGACGTGGAGGTCAGCATATGCCCTGCAAAATTGATCACTTTAGCATGAGGATGGTTTTGAGCTGAAGGCAGCTGAGGAACAGCAGCTGTGGGAAGAATACCCTTCCCTCCCCATTTGGGCCTACAAGCGAAGTATAAAAGCCTGCTTTGTGAAGGGCTCCTCCCTCCCTCTCCTGCAAGAGAAGGGCTGGATGGCTGGAGAAGGCATGGAAATGAGTCTGCACCCAGCCCTTACCTGTTACTCATTCCCTGGCCATCCTTCCACTTTCAGGAGTCCCTCCGCCACCTGCTTTATAGAGTGACTGTGCCACAATTTATTGCCCTTTGTTAAAATGATATGTAAGCTCCCAAACTTCCCCTCTTCCTTGGAGTTTTCACTTCTCTCCTTTGAAGACCCTTTGGACACAGCAATATCACTTAAATGGGAACGTCTTGTTTTCTTGTTAACCCATCCTTTGTTGGCTTAGTTTGAGGCCTCAGTTACAAACATAAACAGAGTCTAAGCCTAGTTTCTAAGAAAGAATGCTTATCCTCTAACATCCAATGCTACTGTAGCTTTTATGGTTATTATGTCCTTGTATAGACTGAAGACATTCTGCCTGGAATTATACTCAGTGTCTTAGTTAGGGTTTCTATAGCTGTGACAAAACACCGTGACCAAAAAGCAAGCTGGGGAGGACAGGGTTTATTGGCCTTACACTTCCACAGCACTGTTCATCCTTGAAGGAAATCAGGACAGGAACTCAAAGAGGGCAGGATCCTAGAGGCAGGAGCTGATGCAGAGGCCTTGGAGGAGTCCTATTTACTGACCTGTCCATCATGGCTTGATCAGACTGTTTTCTTATAGGATTCAGGGATGGAAACACCTAAAATGAGGTAGGCCCTCACCCATCAATGCCCTACAGCTGGATCTCTTGGAGGCATTTTCTCAATTGATGTCCCCTCCTTTCAGATAACTCTAGTTTGTGTGTCAAGTTGACATGAGACCAGTTAGCACACTCAGGAATTAGAGAGTCAAATTTTATGAAGAAATGGACTCTACCCTTGAGTGGGGGGCAGGAGCAACAGATAATGACTCAAGGAGGGAGGCAAGCATTTCTACTTGAGGATGTCAGAAAGTTCTGTTGGGACTTGAAGGTTAATGCCCCCCACAGGCTAGTGTGTTTAAACACGTAGTCTCCAGCTGGTGGTGCTCTTTGGAGAAGTCATGGAACTTTTGGAAGCTGGGGCCTTGTAGAAGAAATGGGCACAAGACAGTAGGCCATGAAGGTTATAGCCCAGCCCCTCCCCATAGTCCCAGTCCCTCCCTCCCTCCCTCCTTCCCTTCCTCCCTCCCTCCTCTCACTCTCTCCCTCTTCCTCCCTCTCTGCTTCCAGGTCCACTGAGGCATGATTAAACAGATACCACATACTCTTGCTGCCACGGAGCCAGCGATCACTATACACTCCCGCCATACCCTCCTGCCATGATGAACACAAACCATGAACCCAAATAAACCTCTCCTCTCTGACATTGCTTTTTAGCTGGCATTTGGTCACAGCAATGAAAAACGTAATTCAGGGCTCATGAAAAAGATACCCCTTAAACTAAGCCCCAAAAATGAATAGACATTTCCCAAGTTGGAAGACCAGACAAGAGAAGAAGAGTCTTCTGGGTAGAGGGAGCCATGTGAGCAAAGACTTGAAATGTTTGCACAGCTGAAAAGGGCTCGTTCCTTACAGACATTAGAGACAGCATGGTGTGGCATTTAAGGGTGTGGGCTCAGCTTCTCCACTGTTTACCAGACTTGTGATTGGGGCAAGCCACTTTACTTTTTGGACTTTGAAGTACAGACAATAATTATGCATGTATATTCTTAAGAATTCAGTAAACTAAAGCATTTAGAACTATATCCAGCATTGTATATATGTTAGCTTTTATTTACACATGTACTTTTTCCATTTTGCCTACTTGGGGAAATTTCTATAAATTTAATCATACTGTTTATGTTTTTATGTTTTTTTAGTTTATATAATATTCTGTGAAATTCATACATATAAAAGCATTCATCTGGAGTTCATTAACTTTCCCCTTAGCAAACCATCAAACACACACAGCTTCTCTCGGGTGATTATGAAATCTGGAGAGCAAAGGCCATGTTTGCTATATCTCTGCATTCAAGAGAGTCAACACAGCATCTGCCCTGAGCTTGGTAGCTGTTTTTAAGACATCTCAATTGAAGCAGAGGAGACTGGAGGAAAGATACTGGTTTGGGATGTGAAATAGCCCCACAAGTTCATACCCTTCAGTACTTATTCCCCATCTGGAGTATGATTTGTGGGGTTGTGAGACCTTTAGGGAGTAGATCTTCACTGGAAGAAGTGGGTCACTGAGGCAACATTGTGGGGTATATACCAGTTGCTCTGTCTGCTTTCTTACTGCTGATAGAGTATAAATAGCCACATCGTATCTGCTGCCACAAATATAAGCCACTCCCACCATCATGGCTTTCCTCCTCCATGTTGGACTGTATCATCTCAAACTGTGAGCCAAAATAAAAATTTCCTCCCTTACTATGTTTATGTCAGTGTTTTTGTCTGGTATGACATTCTATTATGACAACAAGAAAAGCAACTGATTCCAGTGCTAAGAGTTACTGAAGTTTCATATAGGACATGCATCTTAACAGCATTCTATTGCTGTGAAGAGACACCATGACCATGATAACCTCTTATAAAAGGAAGCACTTAATTGGGGCTTACTTACAGTTTCAGAGGTTTATGTAAAGTTTTTGAGGCCAACAAACCTCTCTGCCGACACAATAATCCAAATCAGACCAAATCAAACCAAATTAGAAAAAGGCCAAGTTTAATAGATGCCAGCGCTCCCTGGGTGGCCCTTCAGGCCCCCAGGGAGGAAGACCATGAAACCAGGGAAAGGAGAAAGGAGAACTGGAAAGACCACACATTTGTTCTCTGGGGGGCAGTTTAAATAGCCTATGGGAATGGTCTTGACCCTCTCTGGGGAGGGGTCACCATTTGGTGGGCTTTTTCAGAGGTGGAGTTTATACTGAGGCAATTCCCAGAGGAGGGGGCTTGAAATGAAACTTTCCACCCAACATTCCAAAATGGATGTCATGGGCTGGGGTGGATCTTCCAACCAAACATTACAGACTTTTGGATAAAGGGGCGCCAGGGAGCTGGGGTGAAGCCCCACCCAAACATTTCAGACTCTTTAAATACAAAAATGCCAATAACTAAAATGACACTTCCAACCAAACAGTTTAGTCCTTCATTAGCATGGTGGGAAACATGATAGAATGAAGACAGATGTGGTGCTGGAGAGGTAGCTGAAGGTTCTACATCTGGATCCACAGGGAGCAGGAAGAGAGAGAGGGGTTTTTAAAACTTCAAAGCCCACCCCCAATGACATACTTCCTCCAACAAGCAATCAAACATATGATTTTATGGGGGCCATCCTTAACCAAACCACCACAGCATGGCAAAGGTGCCTTCTGCATCCCCATTGGGACTTTGATTAGGGAAGTGTTCTAAGATGCCCGGTGGGGAGTTTAGGTTGGATGATTAGAACAGGAACTCACTGTGTACTTTGCATGGTTCTGATTTGTTTGAAATATCCTCAAAACAAGCCAAACAAACAAACACATTTGTTTGCTAGGCCTGTCATAACAGAATCCCACAAACCAGGTGGGTTACAATGGTGATAGTCAAATACCGCCTGGTTCTAGAGACTGGAAGCCTGAGCTCAAGGTGTCATCAGAGATGGTGCCTTCTAAAGGATTGGAGAGAAAGCCCACCCATGCCTCTTCCCTAATTTCTGTGGTTTATTGATAGTCTTTGGTGTTGTTTTGTAGATTTCTGCCATTGACTTCCTGTAGTCTTCACTTCTTCCTATGTGTGTCTTTCTCTAAATCTCCTTATTTAATAAGAGATCTATTCATAGTGGATTAAGGACCCCCAATCCATTACAAAAATGGCCTCATATTCACCAGTTAGATTCTTAACAAGCCCTATTCCCAAATAAGGTCACATGAGGACTCTAATACCTGGTTTTGGAAGAACACACTTTCACTTATTGAGTGGTAGGGAAATAGACCTAGAAAGGTTTTATTGACTAATTGACTTAGCTGACTATGACCAAACACCTGACAAAATGCATCTTAAGGGAAGAAGGTATTTTGGTAAAGGGTTTTAGGCTCAAGTCCATCATGGCTGGAAGACATGGTGACAGAAAGATGAGGTGGCTGGTCACATTGTGTCTGAAGTCAGGAAGTTGAGAGATGAGTGCTGTGGCACCTACTCACTTTCTCCATTTTATTCAGCCCCAGATCCCAGCCCATTGGATGGTACTTCCCACTCTAAGAGTCAGACTTCTCTCCACAGTTAAGCCTCTTTGGAAGTGCCCTCACAGACAGGCCCAGAAGCGTGTCTTCTAAGTAATTCTAAGTCCTATCAAGTTAAGAATGACCACAGCAATGGGTTAACTTAGCGGTTGTGATGTGGGAGGTAGTAAAATTTCTTCAAATCCAGGAGAATGCCATAAAGCTGTATACTCAAGAGACAACGGGATGAACTCTGGAGTCTGTTACTTGTCTACACAGGACCTCAGAGTCTTCACTGCTCTCTGTGTCTGGTGGTTAGTGGTCCACGCCTCCGGAGGCTCTGAAAATCAAAGAACACAGGGCAATGGCAGAGGAAGGGAATATGTGATCAGAATCAATACACATCCTCTCTCTTGTCTTAATTGCACAAGATGAAACTCTAATCCATAATCAGATTTCTACATTTGGACCTATTTTAGTTAATTCCGTTTCTGCTGTTAGCTCATTGAAAATATTATTCCCATGGGAATTGGGGTAAGGAGGTGAGTGGCCAGAAACAGAGGAGATCTAGGGCAAGGGAGAGCCCTGCTGCCTGCCTGTTGCTCTTTTTCAAGGGAACACTATTGGCTTTGGGGACAGGACAGTTCCTCCTGCCACCATCCTGCCCATTGCAGAAAGCTTCCCGCCCCAAGAGGTAGGACAGCATGTACCATAAATTATCCTTAGTTCTTGCACAACCCGAGCACACAGAGCATTTCCAAGCTCACTCTGACAGGCAATTCCCGCAATTGTTGAGGTAACTGGTGATCCCGGCAGAACTCAGACTGTCCCCTACCTTTGAGGAACCCCCACAGGCACCGGTTCATAAATAGGCCCTCTATATAGTGCTGCTGGCCCATCCTCGATGATTCTTGACCCCTGGGTTAACTGGATGACTTGCAAAGTCCTACTACCAAGATTGCCCTTGGGGAACAACTGGCATAATTCCAAAGAAGTTCCAGAAGGGACAGACTCTCAACTTGAAAGGTAACACTAGAAGTCTTCAAAAGCACACAGTAAACAAGGCTCCAGAAATAAACACTTTGGGTCAACAATAGCTCCTCAGCTGCCACCTCCATTTGCATCTTCTGATTCTAGGAAAGCCCCGAGAGGTTGTAATATCACACACAGGCAGAATCTGTTGGGTAGCTCTAGGTGGTGATGCAAACCACCCGTGGTCATGTGAAAGTTGAGCTTTAACTCCTCCCTTTGGGAGGGTCTGCTGGTTTTGTGGGGGGGTTTTGGGGTTTTTTGTTTGTTTGTTTTAACTACATTGTCTTTGTCTTTTTTTTCTCTTTTACTGATAAAAGTCCTAAGTATCGAGCTGAGTAAATATTAGGCAATGGATGTTGTCACAGACTGGTTATCTGCTCACTAATGGTAGGTTTAATAGAACTGGTAATGACCTAGGTTAGAACTAAGGTTAGAACTCTAAAGTTCCCCACAAAAGCAAGAGGTTTACAAGAAAAAGCAAAAACCGCAACTATTGCTGCCTGAAACAAAAGCTCGTGTCCTCCAAAGGCAGGCTTTGGGGCAGCACAAGGCTTGCTTTACTTTCAGATAAATTGCCATTGAAGCAAAAGCAAGATATGAGAAATGTGAGCCCCCCTCTCTCAACACTCCCATTGTGGCGCAATTCATGAGCAGAAAAGCTAAGAGCCCACCGTCCTCTTTGGAAATATGAAAATTGCTGCTTTGAAACAGAACTCATCGCTCTTAGCCTGAGTGATATCTACTCAGATCCAACCGGATCTGCACCCCACTTCCATGCCAGTCTTTCTTCTCCGTGGTGAGAATTACCTCACCTGGAACTCACTCCGCAAAAGGAGTGAAAAAGAAGCCTTTTCCTATGAATGAAGCTGCTTTCTTCAGGGGCAGATGCGGAAGCTGCCCGCCCCAACGCTTGGGCAACCCACAGGGGGGTGGGGGAGGATTGCCTCCCAAGCAGTGTGGCTGCTCAGAGCTACAGTGGCTGCTGCTGGCGCGTCCAAGGCTTTGAGTGCCTCTAGCTCCCTGTCCTCCCACAATGCAGTTCCTTGACCCTGAGGAGCTTCTGGTGGAGGAAGAGGATGACGTTTTTGGTGAAGGTAAACATTTCTCTGGCAGGAGCCAGGTTGCTCTGCTTTGATTTGACAGTGTGGGAAACTGGAGTGCTTTGAAATGGTGACGGTGAAGTAGTCTGGGTGACATGGTGACATGCTCATGACGGGCACAAGGCAGGGAAGGGGCGTTGCCGTTGAGTGATTCTCCAAAGGTTGTAGTTTTAAAGGACTGCACTAAATATTTATCTATTTTATTTGCATTGGTGTTTTGCCTGCAGGAATGTCTGTGGGAGAGTGTTAGATCCCGTAGAACTGGAGTTACAGACAGTTGTGAGGTGCCATATGGATGGTGGGAATGGAACCCAGGACCTCTGGAAGAACAGCCAGTGTGCTTAACTGCTGGGTCATCTCTCCAGTCCCTAGGATTACAACTAAATAAGGATTTGCCTTAGGCCAGAAAATAGAACTAAGTTTTTACTTTGTCCCTCATCTGTGTTTTCGTGTGTGACATCAGGGAGGCGGGCCACAGTGTGTTGTGCATGCCAGGCTGGGGTAGAAACTGAATGAATGGGGCAGGAGGGTTTCTGCCCTCCCCACCTCCTCCCTCCCCCTCCTTCTCTTTGGTTAGCCCACTCTCTCTTCCTTTTGTGGCACTTATTTGTCACCCAGCTCTCCATCCCTCTTTTCGTTTTGGGAGGCAGCTGAGTCCTGCAAGCTCCTGACCCCACTGGCATCCCTTGGCTTTTCCATCTCAACCCACAGCTCTGCCATGACCTGTGCAGTCAGGCTTGGTGTTCTAGATGGGTAGGTGGTTCCCTGCAGATATCTCATTCTAATGTGCCAGTGAGAGGGGCCACAGGCAAAAACCTTTCCAGAATTTGGAGTTGTCTAAATGGCTGGGAATTGGGATGGAAGAACCTCAGAAATCGGATTCTTTTCTAGAAACTACCTTGTCTTGTAATATATATATATATATAAATTCTCAAGTAGTGTCCTTTAGGAGGAGTGGGGGGTGCACCCTGTCTTTTAAGCATTACATGTTCATCCAAGTAAAATTAAAATGTGTGTAAGGAGAAGCCCTGTGCTCCAGCTGTCTAGGATGTGCTTGCTGTTTACACCTGTTTTGTTTTAGCCACAGAATTCAAATTCAGAGTTTATGAGTCCGGCATGGTGACACAAACTTGTATTCCCAACACTGGGAGGTAGAGGCAGGAGGATCAGGAGGCAAAAGGCATCTTCAGCTACATAGAGCATTTGAGGCCAGCCTGGGCTACATTGTCTCAAAAGAAAATTTAAGCAATATAGTATAATAATAATGTTGGCACACACGTCTCATCCCAGCATGTGGGAGGCAGAGGTGAGAGGATGAGGCTGATGAGATGTTCAAGTCCAGCATGGGCTACATAGTGCAACCTTGTTAGGAAAAAACGAGACAAAAATAAAATCACGCCATGGTGTGGGTTTTTATCACAGCTTACGTTAGTGGGAGGGATACCTGCTGGGCTTTGCTGTTGGTGACCAAGGTCCCCATCTGCTGCTTCACTTGACTGACAGGCACTGAGAGCTGCAGGTGCTTACAGGTGTGGCCTTGGGCTCTGTTCTTCGCCTTTCCCTTCTCTGCTTGGTGGTTACCTACTTAAACACCAGGTTAACAGTTACAACCAGGAATAACCAGTGTCGTTTTGCAGCCACTGCCCCCTCCAGGGATGGCATTCTAAAATGCCCAGTCCACACTTTCCTATCCAGAGGGGTTTTTCTATTTTGTATCCAGCTGTGGTGCTGAGGAGCACCCTCTACAGGCGAGTGCACAGCCCTTACATCACGCATGGCCCTATCCTGGAAGGAAGGTTGGTTAGCAAGACCTTCCTGGAACAGTGCTGCAAGAACCTGCAGCTCTTTCCCCTGTGCACTCACGGCTATTGAGGTCATTTAAAATGTTCTAGTTAGTGTTTTACGTGGATGGGCTTTTGCCTGCATATATGTCTGTACACCACATATCTGATGTCTGTGGAAGCCAGAAGAGGGGTAGGAGTCCCCTGGAACTGGAGTTATAGACAGCTGTAAGCCATCATGGGGTGCTGGGAATCAAATCCAAGTCTTCTAGAAGAGCAGCCAGTGCTCTTAACCATTGATTCCCCTCAATGTCATTATTTTAACCTCATTGACCGGGTGTCACACCAGGTTTAGACTTGATTCTCGTTCTGCCTTGCACCACCACCTGTGCAATGCAGCTTCTGTCTCCTTGATGGCAACATGAGGCTGTAGCATCTACTTGGTGACACAGATCAGCTTTCTCGTGGTGTCATAACTATTTGTCTTGTTCTTCAGTGGGTCATGTTTAACTTACTACATAGAGACTAGAGAAAGCCTTTCAAGAACGCCAGTCCGTATGTGTTCACTGATTTTCAGAGTCGCGGCTCACTGCTAGTTCATGTGGAAGCTGGCCCAGGATGTGTCTCACTGTAAGGAATGCTGTGCAGGCACTGCCTGGGTTTTGTCCATTCATCTGATTTGTAACCTCACACAGATCGTTTAACCCCTTTGTTTCCTAGTTTGCTCACTTGGGAAATGGAGCACAGACCTCCTAGAACTGTGTGCAGATTAAATCCTATTACAGAGAAGTACTTAGACTAGTACTCAGTGAGCAAACATGTACTTGCTACTGTGTTTACAAATACATACTCATGTAATGGAATGGGGATTTGGTCGTCTCCTGTCGTATATAAGTGTGGGAACATGAGCAGGTCATTTATCCTCGTTGAGCCTCATTCTATATCAAAAACACATGTTATAATTCTCTGAGACCTCAGTTTTATTCCTGTTAATAAAGTATTTTAGCTAGGATTCAAAATAATGCCTTTCATTTTCACACACACGTATGTATATATGTATATACATATACAATTATACACATATATATACATGTATGTATGTATAATTTTACTCTGATCATATTTTCCCTTCACTCTTCTTCCCCTACTTGGGCTGTCTTATCTGAGACCTCATGTCTAAAAGCCTCAGATTTCCACCTAACCTCTCAATCATGACACTTTTATTTATCTGAAATGAATGACCAGTCCAGGTTTCCCTGGGCTTTGTGCTCCCTAACCTACCCTAGAAAATAGAGCACTCCCCACACAGTGAATCCCTTCCAACACACAGAAGGGAACCACTCAGGATGCTTGTTGTCAGGGCAACAGCTGCCTCCGGTTTTGGTGGTGTTGTTTTGTTTTTGTTTTTTTCTTTTTTAAGAGGAAACGTCGTCCCCTAGAGAAATACAGGTCTACAGGTTTTGTGCAGATGCAGAAAGATCTGGAAGGGAAAAAAGGCAAGTAGGTTTTCTTTACAAGGTGTTTGTTCACCGACTCTCCGAGACCCTGTTTGTTCTCTGTGGTTAGAGAAAATGTTAAGGTTCACAGAACCGAGAAGCAGTGTGTGACATTCTGTTGTTTTCTACAAGAAGCAAAACGAGAGAGAGAGAGAGAGAGAGAGAGAGACTATTCACCCACACATAACACCCAACATTTTTCCACAACTCTATTTCTCTCTGTCTCTATCTCCCCCCTCTCTCTCCCTCCCTCCTCACCCCCACACACAATCTTAAGTGTGCTTTCTACACAACCACAGCAGTATTGTGTCATTAGAAGGCAGTAACTTCAGATGTGATCTTTCTTGGGAAAATAGGTATTTGATTATTAAGGTATCGAAAAGCCAGTAGTTGGCACTAGCGGCTGTGTTCTTTTTATTGTTTCATGCTTATCAAATTTAAGGGCACTTATCCATGTTATTGCCAGGCGGTCTTGACAGCTGGCTGGTGAACACTGGTGGACACCCCTGTATGGATTATCTTGGTAATGGTAACTGTAACAACTATGACGTTGGCAACTTTTGCTGAAGAAGGCCCTGCTCAGCTGGGCGAAGAGAACCGCAATCAATTATGCGTGGGAAGAATCAGTTCTCAGGTGGTGGTCAGTCAGCCTGTTAGCCTGAAAATTACACCTTAGCAGCCGTCGCCTCCTTTTTTAGAAGCTCCAGCTTTGGCTGCTTCCGTTTTCAGAACTGTTTAGTGGCTACAAGCCAGTGCGCTTATTAGAACAGTAAAACGCCACAAGTTCACAGTGTGCGTGTAAAGTGTCATTCGCGCTCTCCTGTTCACATAGCTCCTAAGAGCTCACTTTAAGGCCACACCCAGCTTCAGCAGTCCCTTCTGTTCCTGGAGCTGGTAGGGTACATGGTAGCAGGGTGCACCTCTCCTGTCCTGGAGAAACTTGCTTCAGTCTCCTCAAAGAAGGCCTCTAGGTGGAGATGCACTGGCTTCTGTAGCTCTCAAAGGACCAGCAGATGTCTGCAACAAATTCACCCACTTTTGAACAAAATTTCTCACCTTTCCCCCACAAAAGTCAGTCTGGATGCTTTCCCTTCCAACAGGAACCTCCCCTCAGTGCAAGGGGATCCCAAAATGTATCAACAAAAGAATTATAGTTAGGATGCTGGCGTGAGTATTGCCTCTTTATGTAGACTAGTTTTAAAACTAAAATGAACAGTTTAAAAACTACACGGTGTGTTGTAATCTAGTATATTTTGAGATTATGTTGTGAAATACATTTGCCCCTTCTAAAATTAAAACATTACAGGAGGGAGGAGGGAAGAAGGAGGAACATAGGAAGGAAAGAAGGATGGAAGGGAGGAAGGAAGGGAGGAAGGAAAGGGGAAAGAGTTTAAACTAAGGTTATATATAAAAGCAATAAATGCAGGAAGCTCAGACTGGTTGGGTTAGAAACTCACAGAAAAAAAGCAAAGGAAGTAAAACATAAACATAAGAAAGTGTTGGGGGTGTTCTATGATTATTCTATATTTCAGATCATATAAAACATACAACAACTGTTATTTAACTATTTAATCTTTCTCAAAAATACCTGGGGTTCTCAAGTGGACCCCCATGGAATTGGAAAGCCGGCAGGAAGAGGCTGTCCTGGTTTGACAGAGTGAGAAGAATTGGTTACTCTCTGCTTTTACCGTTTGCCAAGACTGTTTGGATCCGTTTCCAGCCTGGATTCCTGGATAAACAGTTTGGATGGAAATCATTTTCCTTGGTCTCTCTCAGGGCTGGGAGCAGACCTCCCCACAGTGATTCATGCCCGTGCGACCTCGGCCTTGGATTGCTGTATATTCTCTTCCTACAGATGTCTAGAAGCTTTCTTCGGCTGGTGCCAACAAGATGGTGTCATTTCAGGGGCACAAACCAAAATAGCACATTGAACTAAAGCTATGCAGGCAGGCTCAGCCACCAGTCCACCCCTCTGATTTATGGCCTCCAGTGACCTCACACTAACCTATTTAGATCTGCCTCAGCTAAAAGGGGGCTTGATAGTACCGGTCAGGCATGCCAAGTGGTTTATTTTAATATTTTGTGACAGCCAGAAAAGTTGGACATTTTAGGAAATATGGAATATATACTTGGGCCGAGCTTGTCTTGAAAATTAAATGCCTGTGCATACCCAGACAAAGAGAACAAAGGAGGG
>LOJH01020781.1:0-20599 GCA_001685095.1 Ellobius talpinus | reverse complement strand
TCTCTCTCCCTCTCTCTCTCTCGGAAGCTTGCACAGGCGTGTGCATGTTCATAGCGGTACTGTTTCCAAGAGCAAAAGGACGTGGAGACCTCTCAAATACTAAGATAAAAGAATGGGCAAAGGCATGGATCCTGCTAGGGTTGCGGGGAACAAGAACGGGAGAGTGCAATGGCCATCCAACAGAGATGAATCTCACAAGTCAAGACGCTGAGAGAAGAAGACAGATCCTGGGAGCAATAGGAGAGAGGATGCCATTTGGGGAAAGATGAAAACCTGAAAAAGCCAGATAGCCTATTGGTTGTGAACTCATTTGTGGATAGTGAGATTAGATCTCTAAAATATGACAAATCCCAAATCTAAAGTAAGGATCGATTCTGCCAGAGGGTCTGGAGAAGGGGTGTCGGTGTTTGGAAGGACCTATGGGCACACTGTCCTCCATGTGTGTGAAACATAACAGGTGTGATGCTGGGCACAAGTCAAAGGGGAAATGAACAGCCAGGTATCTTAGCTAGGCCCTTATTTCTCTGATAAAACACCATGACCAAAAGCAACTCGGGTAGCCAAGGTCTGTTCCATCTCTTAACTCTCAGGGAATATTCCCTCTATCGCTTAGAGAAGACAAGGCAGGAACCTGGAGGCAGGAACTGAAGCAGAGGTCATGGATGGGGTGTTACATCCCAGGGTCACCTGCTCAGGGTTGGCACCTCCCACAATGGGCTGGGCCCTCCCACATTAATAGTTAATCAAGAAAATACCCCACAGGCTTGCCTCCAGCGCTTCAAAATCCTCATTTTCTGCAGCTCAGTCCTCCATGCTGGGTGGTGCCTTGCTGAGACTCCTTCTCCTCTGAATGTATCAGAGTTTGGTTCCTCATTCTTTTTCACAGATGGGTTCAGGACCAACACACTGTCTTTTGTGAATTTCTCCTCTGCCTAAGTGGTACCCTTTCTGGTTTGTCCCAGGATCTGTCTTTGTTACTCAGCATCTCGTTCTGCTCGGAATAATCTATTTTCCTTCACACAACTGGCAAGCTCCTGTGCACACTTAAATATCCAGAAATACCACAGTCTGCCGAACACCTCTTCCAACATGCCCAAAGAAGGACGAACACATCTTTTTCTGAACAACCTGTGGCCCGGCGTGAATCAGCTGGCACACTGCACAGCATCATCCTCCTCACTTAAAACTCACTGGCATCTGGAAGAATCTCATCATGTCAGTCAAAATAATTAGCATGGGAATTAATGCATTAATGTATTTCCCTGACATTTTTGTCATCCGTCTTAGTGACCTCAATTTGTGACTTGCCTTATGCAGTCTGTCTCATAGCTGTGTTTCCAAGGTCAATCTCACCTTGGGATCCTTAGGCAGACCGTGTTTTAGTGAGCTTCTGGTGTATTCTAATGAGACACTGTCTTCCTCTAACTGCTTATTAGAGTAACTAACTACCCAGGACTTTCCCTTTCCCTCCACAGACAATCCATGTTCTAGCTAGGAATCTCAGATGGCTCCTTTTTTCCTCTACCCTCTGAACTTAGAGATTAATTTGTTGGGCAAAGCCCCAGTTATGATCAGGGCCTAAAGCTGCCATCCCCCCTTGTTTTGTGGACAGTTGAAAGAGAGGCTTGCTCCAGGTGACAGGTGACTGAGAGGCATCTACTGGGAAAAGTTTGTATCTCTGAACCTTCAACATGTTTCCTGACACCAAATGTATGACATTTCCCCCGCAAAACTGCCAGTTCTCTGGTACAAGCAGAATATTCCATCATTCAATCCAATCCAATCAGCATCACTGAGGTTAACATAGCGCCCGCTGCAAGGCCTCTTCCAGAACTTCAGCTGACAACTGTGAGTTGGAGCCTCTTGGGCTTCTTTCTAGCTTATCAACTCTGTGGTCCAGAGAACCCTAGAAACCTCCAGGCTTTTGAAGCTCTTGTACCAGGAACCGGGGAAGACTAGAGCTTCTGTTCTCCTGGACTGAGAATGTTCTCGAACAGCTTTGAAAACAGTTCACTACTGGATCATTATAACGCAGACAACTCAGGGATGGCCAAAGGCAGAGATTCAGAAAGCGAGGGATGTGGAAGCTGGCTCATCTTCCCTCCTGGAACTTCTGAAAAAGCCCTCTTTGGATGGCGTAGTGTTCTTTCTGCCGTGGGTAGGTGATGGATCAAATCCCTGGCCACTAGTGACTAAACTCCCTTCCCTGAGATGGGAATCCCAACCCTTTTAAACCAGTGTTCCCTATGGAAGGACCCAGTGAGATGACTAGTGTCCTCTCATTGGCCTACAAATACTAGAAACACTCTGGAAATCCCAGGGTTTTGAAGCTCTTATATCAAGAACCAGGGAAGAAAATCAATGCTTTGACGGAAACACACCCAGATAGTTGACACACTGCAGCCTGGTATCACTGCTGTTCTCTTCCTTGGGCCAACCCATCCAGAATGAAGGAGGAGAGCAGGCACAATTTCAGGATACATTTCTTCCCCACCTCCCTCCCATCCCAGTATCTCTGTGCAGGGGAAGGCTGCCCAGTTTATCCCATGTCTCTGCTTCTGAGCCAGCAATTTTGTAGACAGTACACTCCTGTAAGAGCCTCAATGTCCCTGGCAGCCGGCTTACTTATGGGCGAAGACTCTTAACCCACGGAGATGAGCCAGGCAAGGGACAGTCTCCACAAGCCGGGGATGGACTCTGAAAATAAAACACAGCATTTGAGCCAAAGCTTTGAGGCCCTTGCTTCCTATAAAGTACCACTTCCTTACAAAAGCACCAAGTCCAGCCCAAGGCAAGCGAGGCATCTCTAAGTACAGGGCCCGATCTATGAAAATGCCGCTGGGAAGGAGAGCAGCCACACGTAAAATGAGCAAGTCACAGTGTCTGACCTGTTTAGGAAATACTTAGAGGAGATAGATGCAGCTAATGAGAACGTATTTACTCAATCATCAAATATTTATTTGTTGAGCCTCTGTTATGTGACAGGGATCCCTCCAGATCCAGAGAATACACAGATGAGCCGAACAAATGAATCTCCCAGAGTCTGCACTTCATGGGAGGAGAAAGATGGCATATTTTAAGAATCTGCGTGTGTGTGTAAGAGAGAGTGTACTGTGTGAGTGTGTGTATGTGTGAGAAAGCATGTGTGTTTGTGTAAGTGTATTGTGTGAGTGTGTGCATGTGTGAGAGAGCATGTGTGTGTAAGAGATTGTGTGTATTGTGTGAGTGTGTGTGTGAGAGAGCGTGTGTGTGTATGTGTGTGTGTAAGAGAGTGTATTGTGTGAGTGTGTGTATGTGTGAGAGAGTGTGTGTGTATGACTACACACACATGCAAATGGAGGCCAGAGGACAACGTCAGGTGTTATTCCTCAGGCACATGCCACCTTTTAATTAAGACAGGGTGTCTCATTGACCTAGAACTTAGCTGTACAGGCTAGGCTAGCCGATCAGGGAGACCCACGGTCCCTGCTGAATGTCTCCTATCTTATCTTCACTGGGATTCCATGTGCACACAACCCAACGTGTCTGGCTTTTTAAACATCTATTCTGGCAATGAAATCCAGATCCTTGTGCTTGCAAGGCGAGTGACTGACTGAGCATCTCCCAGGCTGAGAAAGTCTTGCCCGTGTCAGCAGGTGAAGTCATATTGAGACCAGGTGGGTCTCCTTGGTGAGGACATTTGATACCTGATGTAGATGTCAGGAGAGAACCTGCTAAGAACATTCGTGAAGAGAATGAGATGCTCACTGTCCTCCATCATGGGTCCCTTTCAATCACGCTAAGACCAATTCCTCTTCATTAAAATCATTTCTTTTCAAATCCTATGTGGTACCATCATTTCCTCCCATATTGACAATGCTTTTCTCTTGGCAAATATTTTTTTTAAGTCTCATGTGACACAGGATGGCCATCAGCAAGGATAGCCTACACTCAGTATGTGGCTGTGAATCCCATGACCTTGAACTCCCCATGCAGGTGGCCACTTCCCACATGCAGATGTAACAGGCACGTGCTACCATGCATGTCTATGCAGAGCTGGGATTGAACCCAGGGTGTTATGTATGCTAGGCAAACACTCTTAAACTGGTCTCATCCTGAATCCATGCAATACTGGGGGGAGGGGGAAGGGCCTGGCATACCTGCAGCCTTCCTATCTGCAGCCCTCATTCTTTCTACCCTTCACTCTATGAAAGTCCAACAAATCTATCCAGATCAGCTATTTGGTATCTTTTGTACTTCTGCTTACATGTAATGTAGGGTTATTTGGGCTCATTGTATTTTCTGTTATTTTTGTATAAAAGAAAACTATTGTGCACTGAAGTTTCCGGGAGAAACCGTACCTATGTTAAAGGTCCTACAAAGCTGATTGACTGGGAGCTTTGAGACTGTGGACAGTCAGAATGTTGCAGTTCTGGGACTTAAATTATTTTGGCCAGTGTTAATCGTTTTTAACAGTTGTTGGTTGCCGATCTTTTTGTCTCGTCTACCACCATCCTTTCAACTATAAAGTAAAATCTGGGGTGTATTAACAGACGGCTGGCTTCCATCAACTCCAGAGTTAATGCAGTTAGCATCTGAAACCTAAACAGATACTTCTCCACTTTGCTATAACCTGCCCACCCACTATTCTCAACAACTCACGCAACTAATGGTTTAATTTTTGGCTTCCTTTTAACCCTTGATTATCACAGTTCATGAAACCACTTCTCTCCTGGAACATGTTATTTGTGGGAACTTGACTCTGTGCTCCCAGGCCCTGGTCGCTCGTATTTGGCTCAGAATAAATTCTTAGAAGTGAGAGCTATTCTTTACATTGGTGTCAATTTTCCTTATTGATTCTTTGTGGATTTCACATCATGCATCCAATCCCTCCATCGTCTTGTCCCTTCATTTCTGCCCTCCACCCTTGTAACCTCCCCCCAAAAAAACAAAATTCAAAAGAAAAACAAACCAAACAAAAATGAAAACACATACACACACACCCACACACCATCACCACCACCACAGAAGTTGTAGTGTGACAGAGTGAGCCCCACAGTGTACCCTTTAGTCCATACATCTTTCCTTGTAAGTGTTCACTGCAATAAGTCATTGGTCTTCTACTATACCCTCAATACTGGAATTCCCCCTCGATACTGGGATTCTTCCTGGGTATCATTTCCTTATACAGTGGAGATCCTGCAGCTTTGAACGTGCAAGTCCAGCCCTGTGACATACCCCAGCAGTTCATAGATGAGGTGAATGTTGGAGTAGGCTGACTCATAGCCCTGGTTCTGGGCCTGGGTGGTAGCTGGGTTGATCAGCCTGAATACTGGCATCATTTAAAAAGTATATTTCTGTATCCAATCAATTTTTGTAAACATGTTTCAGAAATATTTTTGCATGCAACCATTTTATCCAACTGTCTTGTTCTAATAATTTTCAAATTCTTCTATACTACCTTAATGTTATTCATCTTTTTCTGTATGTATGGCTGTTTTATCTGTATGTCTGTGGACATGCGTATCTGTTGCCTGTGGAGGCCAATATAAGATACCAGATCCCCCAGTACTGGGATTACAGAAAGGATGTAGACTGTGGGTTCTGGAAATCAAACCCAAGTCCTCTCCAAGAGCAGCCAGTGCTCTCCACGGCTGAGCCAGCTCTCCTGACTCTTCTTGATCTGTTTCTAAACAGTTATTTCACTTGTCAGTCATGCACAACCTTCGGATACTGTGATACAGTCATCTACAAAGTTCATGCTCAGTTAAATTTTAGAAAGAACACATTACACAGGAAAACCCACATCATTTGTAAAGCATGCTTACAGTTTCATGTTGGTCCGTGTTCATAGCTGTCCTCAGCAACATTGGCCATGGACCATGAGTTGGACATGTCTGATCTTCTTCTCATTGTGAAAATGTTTCACATCTTAGTTCTTTATTATTATTTAGTCATTTTGCATGCTTCTGCAGGATGTGGGTGTCGGGGTGGGTGTGTGTGTGTATGTATGTGTGCACATATCATTATGAGTGTGTGGAAGTCGTAGGAGAACTTGCTGAAGTCTGCTCTCTCCTTTTGCCATGTGGGGTCCAGGGATCAAACTTAGGTTGTCACATGTGGCACTGAGTACTTTACCTACAGAGCCACCTTACCATCCTTTATATCATAATTTCATTTACTAAAATATTCAGAATAATAAAAAAAGAAAGATGGTAACAGAACAGTCTGCCTGTCTTCCAAGGCTGGTCTGTGAAAACCCTGGGAGGAAAGGGTAAATTCCCTGACCTAGCAGCAGAAGGAAGTGCCATGGAGTGTGTTTTTTTTTATTATCCACTTGTTCATCGGCATATAAAAAGATACCGGGAAGCCCATCTGTCAAATTCACCTTTGTTAAACTTATTTCTCTACACTGCCTGTTTCTCCTCCTTGTGTGACACCTATCAGCATGCCATCGACTTGGCATTCTACCTCAGGCACTTAGGAAGTGTTACGCTTGCAGCCTTCCTTGTGTGAAGTCAGCCATGCCTGCCTGGCATAGAGCCACCCGCCCATGGAGGGGGACCTTCCAGTCTAATGCCGTATCAGTGGATATTGGGGGTTGCTGAATATGAGATACTGGGGTTGTATTGTCATTGTTTTGCCCTGTATCTCTTGGATGCTGGGTTGGGAAGATAGGGTGGAAATGCCTTATATTGTTGTGGGTTCAGAAACAGCTTGTGCCGCATGGCAGTGGTTACGGGATTTCATTCTTTAAATGTGAACTGTTTGTATAAAGTAGCCAAGGGAGCGATGAACTCAACACCACACTAAGTGGTTGTCAGTGAGTGTGTATTAAATCCTCCAGTTAGCTTTACTTTCTTCCTGATGAGGCTCCAAGCACCTCCACTTCCCCTTGCTATGGGTCAACTCAGATGCCCGCGGCTCTAAAGGGTTAAAGGTACACACAGCCCAGCCCACTCTCCTCAGGGGCAGTAACTCTTGTCACTCAAGTTCATTTAAGAGGAACTTCAGAGTCCAGGCAGGGAAGGGGAAAGAGCTAGCGCCCCCAGCAGGGGATGTCAGCTGTTCCATGGGGACACAGTCGCCTAGGCTGGAGGGCAAGTGAGGCGCCAAGTGTGAAGGAACAACGGAGGCAGGGGAACAACTGTGGGCTCTCGCATCCCAAGAGTATTGATTCTGTCTTTAAAATACTTTCTTTGAATCGCTGTTGCAAGGACATTGAACATTTCTGGCCTTTGTGAGGAGGGTTGGAGTGTTCACAGCACTTCTGAAAATAATTCTTCCCTAAGTCATAGAAGCTTTATTGCAGGCAAACTACTACCTAGAGATCTTCAAGGGTCCAGGCACACAGCAAACAGTGCCCATGTGCTTTCTTTCCTACTGAAGGAGTTGCTTCAAGCTGAAAAGCACAGCACCTATCTGTACCCTGGCACCTTGTTGTGTACTGGGTGTTTATTAAGTGCTCAGTGCTGATTAAATAAATTCAGGTGTGTTTCTGTGCTTCTGAAATGAGAAGTGTAGATAATATTGAGAAAAATAAACCTTTATTTTCAGGTGAGCATAACGTGCACACACACATATGCACACATACATAACGTATGTGTGTTTGATATATGCATGTAGGCAGTAATATGTGAGTTTTATTCATTTTATTTGGGTATCTTAACACAAACCTTACTTGTATTTCTTCTTATTCCATCACTCAACAAGGTATAATAATGACCTTGACATTTTATGATATGTAAATGTGAACACCAACATATTTGTATTCAAAGGGATCACAAGGAGCAAGTTATTAAAGTGTTCTTTACTTCTGTCTATGCTGGGCAAACTTAAATTAAGGCTAACACACCTGTGTCTAAAATGCAAGCTGCATACAAAGCAATTCTCTGGCCAAATACTAGGTGTGTTTCTTTCCAGACAACAAGAAAATGCTGTTGGGATTCCATAGCCTCCAGTCACTATAATGTGATGGATGCCAAAAATAAGATGCTGGTATAGTCTCATTGATGATGTAACAGTCTCTTTGCAGTGTCTAAAGATATACAAGGACATTCCAAGGACACAATTCAAACCTGGACTTTCACATTCTGTCATCCTCCTGTGCAGCCCCTGTAATAAGTCACCTAAGAAATCAAATTTTCAGCTCTCTTCTGGCTACTTGACCTCAGGCCTCTCTCTGTGGAACCTCATTCATCTCACTCTATTCAGCCATCCAACCACTCGCCCATCCATCCACCCCCACCTTCCATACACACATGCATACACCCATCCATCTATCAATCCACCCTCCTACCCACCCATCTATACATCTACTCTTTCCCTCCATCTATCTTCTCCCACCCCTACTTACACACCCATCTGCTGCCACACCCATCCATCCATCCATCCATCCGTCCGTCCGTTCATCTGTCCATCTGTCTGTCCGTCAGTCCACCCATCCACCTACCCACCCATCCATTCATCTACACACTCATATACCCACCCATCTAACCATCCATCCATCTATTCATCCATCCATCCATCCATCCACTCACCCATTTACACACTCATCCATTCATCCCACCCCCTCCAGATACTCATCTACCCACCTATCTATCCATTCATCCATCCATCCATCCACTCACATTTACCCACCCACCCATCCATCCACCCACCCCTCCACACACTCTTCTACCCACCATCTACCCACTCAACACATCTACCCATCCATCTATCTACCCACCCACCTATCTAGCCATCCATCCATCCACACACTTATCCTACCCACCCATCTATCCATTCATCCACCCACGCAACACATCTTTCTACACACCCACACATGTACCCATCCATCCCCCCACATATCCAACCACCCACTCATCCATCCATCCACAGATCCCTCTGCTTAAAAGACCTAAACCTATGTTTATCATATTTATTAAACACTGATGGCTTTTCAATGTGTACCAAGTAGAAAAAATTAAATTAAGTTCTTTCATGTGAGGCTATAATATGAAATTAAGTTTTGCATGGCTTCAGTCCTTTAACCACCTCAAGAGTTCTTTTGAGTTTCTTGATTGCAAAGCTAAAAATCATTTCCTTACCTTGATCAGAGAAGAATTTTATTTTCTTATTGTGTCCTGTCTTGAAAGACTTGATTCAGGAGAGCACTGAGACATGCTGTCAAGGCTGAATCACACCGTATTGATTTTGTGTCTAACACAGCGTGTAGTTTCTCAGTTTCAACTTCTCATCTGGAAATACGTGGAGGCTGTTTCCACAATAGTCACCGTGACTGTAGACAAGCATTAGCTGGAGCAATCAGAAAACGTCTATTTCCTTAGGAAAATGCTTTATTGTTCTTCATTCCTAACAGAATTTCACTTCCTTCTCAGTTTGCATTTTGTGACACGTGTGTGTGTGTGTGTGCATAAACCAGAGGACAATCTCAAGTGTTGCTCCTCAGGTGAACTCTACCTTTTATCTTTTTTTTGAGCCAAGTTTTCTCATTGGCCTGGAAGTTGGCAAGGCTGGCTAACCAGAAAGCTGCAGGCATTTGCCTGTCTCTGCCTCACTAGAACTGAGATTATAAGCATTATACCACAACACCAGCTTTTTGCTTACATGGATTATGGGGATCAAATTCTGGTCTGACTAAGCTGCATAGAGCTATCTTGGGGAAGGATGATGGGTCCCAGATCCTGTTCCTTTTGTCCCCAGTCCAGCAGCTACCTCATTCCCTTCTTTAACATGACCCTAGACGTACCTCATGGGTATGTCACAATGACATACCACGGTCTACACTGAGGCCCTCCTGGTGTCCTTGTCACCAAGATGTTAAAATCCATAGTGAGAAGCAAATAAAAAAGATGATGAAAATAATACATAATGCCTGCGAAGAAATGGCATTGCTGAACGAGGCATGAGGGCTTGGGAGCAGGCTAAGTCAAGGGCACATCATACTCCGAAGGACTCGATGCATTTAATCAAATAGGCTAATGAATTGAGAAGGTAAATAATGTGTAACAAGTGGAGTCAGCTCCTACCTGACTTATCTTGGCCTGTATTGCTATTTCCATTCATTCTTTAACAAGGGGTAGAAGGAACTGCTGCTTAGACCCCAGGGTGAGCGTTTGCCATTTCAACTCCTGCAGTAAGTCTCTGGATGAACCCATCCCAAAAGCATCAGTCCTACTATGGGCATGCTAGTCACAGAAGCACCCTGGGAGGTGCAGCCTGACTAGATGCACTCTATAGTGCACCCTGCTCTATAGTCAGGGTTACTCAAAGTGACACATTTAAAAGCATAAAGTGGCCTTCTGAGGAATGAAATGGCCATCTGCAGTGAATCTGTCTGAGAGCATGTTGTACCTAGAGGATAACAGGATGGAGCTTTCCTTTGGAAGTTAGCATGCAAATGTCACCCCCAACAGTGAGGGTAAAACTGGGGACCCCAGCAGTGAGCACGCATGGGGGCAGCAGAGGCTGGGAACCTTAGAAAGACCAGAGCCCTTAGTGGTGTCCTTTCCAACCCTGAGATGCTACACATGACACCTCTCATTTTCCAAATGAAGATCCAAGACACTGAGATGCCCTCAGTTCAATGGACATGACTCTTGCCTCATGACTTCAAAGATTTGGCAGCAAGTCTCTTGGCTATACCTGCATGGGTCCAGCACAGCATGGGATTGTAACTTCCCAACTTGGGTGTCCCATGCTTACCTGTTCATCTGTCATATTACACACATAATGCAACCAGTCCATCCCTGCATATTCTTCTCCATTAAAAGTGGGGAACAGATGTCAACCCTGAATTTTGCCTGAAGTCTGGAGTTAGAAAGTTGATCTAAAGGTTATAGGGGCTACATGGGAGGGTGACAGGACTTATGGTTCTGGTCTGGCCTTTGTCCCTGGACCATCCCTCAATGACCCTAGACATAGGAAGAGCCTGTGCTGCATCATCAATAGGAAAATATCAGCTAGATGTTTAAAATTCCTTCAGGAGAGGTGCGACAGCTTACTACTCGGAAAGAGGCTGTCTTCTGAAAATGCTTCAACTTCACCTGACAAACTGAGTCCCACAGAGACCATCTGAGTTACAGCTGACTCAAATAGGTGGCTTCTTTGCTCCCCTGTGCCCCTTCACGCAGGAGCATTTCCAGTCTGTTTGAAAGTCAGCTCTGCACACTGGGTTGCATTTTCCTAATGATACACATTTTAATGGAGTGAATCGAGGTTCTCAGCAGTCCTCAGAGGCTGATTTAACTAACAGTACAGTGGAACCTGATGTCTAATAGAATCATCAAGTCTAATGACCAACAAGGCCATTGGAATGCCCTGGCTACTATGCCTCATGCCTCATTCCCCAAGAAGGTGCTTTTTGTTTTGAGAACATTTTCAAAAGTTTGAACACCCAGACTCTGTCCCCAGGACAGTAAATTGTGACTTAGCTCTGATTTAGTGGCAGTGGTGGGAAGTGGCAATTGGGACTGGGTAATGGTCACAGTGACAGGGTCCCTGGAGAGATGAAGGCTGTGTCTGGGAGGTAAAGTCTAGGGCTCCAGCAGCTACAGGTTAGGGGCTTGGGGCACAGAAGGCTGGCGGAGTGAAGCCCACTGGGAAGTGAGAACTGTGTCTCTGGAAGCTAGGACAGTGTGGGCTGGCGACCTCTAACTTCGGTTTCTCATTAGGAAAGGAGTTTTCAGGATCAGAATAGCATGGAGCTCACTGGAATATTCAGCTGTAGGAACAGAAGGGTCTGTGCTGCGGAGGAGGAAGCTGTCCAAACCCACATTGATCGGTGTCACTGGCTCGTTCCCTCCATCTGGCCCATAGTGAGTGGGAGAAACAACCTTCAGCACACAGGGTTTTGTGCCTGGCATTTCACCTCTAAATGTGTAGTTTCCCTTCAGTCTGAGGGCATGACCATAGGCATACCCTGTCCACAACACAACATCTAGACTCCTCCAGGACACACCTTTGTAATACCATCCTCTGCCACATCACAGAGTAAGAAATGTTCAGCAGATCAAGGAGGGGCGCATTCCAGCATCTATTGACTTAGCCAGGGGGGAGAGATGCAGTGATTCCCCTCCTTGCAACAGAAGATGCACTGTCCATGCATCTCAGGGATCCTGTGTGCGGTGCTTTTCCTGATCAAGAGTAGCCAAGGTGCCACAAAGGACCTAGAACACAAAGGCACATCAGAGGGTCCTGGGATTGTGCTAAGAAAGCAGCGTAGAACACACCCTTTACTCAAAAGGAGCTGCTTGAGATGCAAACATTTGCTGTCTCTTCATGGAACTCCCACACTGTATGTCCAAACCCAGCTTCGACAAGGGAAGAATATATGGGGACCCACAGATGAGAGCCTGTTCTGCCTTGACTGGAGGTCAGAGAGTTTGAGCTTACTTTTGCTCTTTCAAAGTTGTTGACAACAGGTGTAGCTCACACCCTGACCTTGGGTGTGGTTACCTGGTGTTTTGGATAGTAAGATGGCCCACAGAGGTTGTTCCACTCTATCTTGACCAAAGACCAAAAAATCCAGGCTTATTCTTGCTCCTTCATTTAAAATAGATTTGACATAAGGAGTGACTGCCTACATGATACTTGGTCTAGGGTGTGTTCACTGCATATCCTGCCCAAAACATCAAATGCTTTACTTGGGAAATAGTGGCTTGATGTCTCAAGTATTGAAGCAAGTTACTCTGGGTGTCCGTTGTGTTGTGGTAAAGCAGTATTTTGCCGCCTTCCAGTACAGTTTTACTTTAGGTACGAAACATGTACGGCTTTTCCCCCACTCACAGTGGGTGAGCTTGTTAGCAAACACTAAGACAGGCTGTCACCTCCATCCCTTCCCCCACACCACCAGAGACAGCCATCCAACATGGAACCCACCCCAACCAGAACACTGAATAGACCCCCAAGGAAAAATGTTCTCCTCCAGCTCTGGCCCAATAGGCATCTCAAGAATGGGAAAAGATGTGGGACATTTAAAAGAATGAAATCCACTAAGTTATTATGGTCTAACAATAGTGCACAAGTGGCTTCGTTTTCTTTCTTGTTTGCTTACTTGTGTTTTGAGGCAGAGTGTCATGCAGTCAGGCTGGTCTGAATTCACTATGTCGGAAAAGCTACCTTTGAACCCCTAGTACTCTGCCTCCACCTCTGGATTGCTAGGATTATGAGTAGATAACACTGTGTTCAACTCAAGTAGCTTAGTGAGTCACTATTAACTGTGACTAAATTCAGGCAGGCTCCTGGTTTGATTTGGGATGTCCTTTTATATAAGTGTTGGTTTTGTTGGTTAATGAATAAAGCTGTTTTGGCCAATGACTTAGCAGAGTAAAGCCAGGCAGGAAATAGAGGAGAGTAGGCGGAGTCAGGGAGATACCATGTAGCTGCTGAAGGAGACACCAGATCCTTACCAGTAAACCCCAGCCTCGTGCTGATACATAGAGTAATAGAAATAGATTAATTCAAGATGTAAGAGCTAGCTAGAAATATGTCTGAATCATTGGCCAGTGTCGTAATTAATATAGTTTCTGTGTGATTATTTGGGTCTGAGTAGTCAGTAAATGAACGAGCAGCCTCTGCCTACAATGGTTCCCTGAGGTAGAACCCTGGACCATATAGCATGTGCTTTAGGATGCTAATGACACTCAATGTTTGGAAGGAAGTTATTCATGAACATTAGTGTCAGGCATGGGGGCCACATCAGAGACACAAATTCTAAATGCCCAAATTCCCAGGAGTCCCTTGTTCCTCTAACAACCTTGGAGCGAATTCCCTTTAGTGAACCCCTAAAACATTTTTTAAAAGAAGGAAATAGGGGGTAAGCTTAGCTTTTTCTATTAAAAAAATATGGCCTTCAAATACCTTACCTTGTGGTGCTCCCGAGTTGTGTTTACAGTCCAGGAAAGTGACAGGCTGTTGGCTTTGGTTCAGAAGGAAGTGGCTGAGATTTTAACCTGTTGGAAGTAGAGAAATTGTGAACCTGCTTTGTCTCTTTAAATTTCCCTCCTGTGTTGGCTTATCACTTTGGGTTTAGCCTGAGCTCAAGGAGGAGCTCAGTAGTACCAAGCAAGGCATTGGGAATGAGACTTCTAGCACTGCCCCCTCCTCTGGAGTCAAATACTCTGCTTCATCCTCTTAAACCCTTGTTTAAAGTTTTAGTAAAAGTTATTTTTAAATGTAGTTTTTCATCTTGAAAGGAAACTAGAGCTTGGGAAGCAGAATCAAGTCTGATTCCTCCTTGTAACCCAAAGGAAAAGCTTGGTAAACTCGCTCTGGTTCTGACAGAAAGCCAGGAGAAGGGAAGCATCAGGAGAGGCACTTTGATCTCTTTAGATACACGCTGACATGATTACAGTCTTCCCTTCTACTTTTTAAAAGTCATCCAGGAAAACATGTATTGATGAGGACTATCTGAGAGGAGAGCTAGAAGGGAAAGTCAGGCCCATCTGCTAATTACCTTATCAGGTTAGTGGAGAGCAGAAGCCTGTGTCTGGGGCAGAGAAAGGTGATTAGCATTCAGAACACTGAAGCCCCTGTGATTTTGAGATAAGTTGAAGGGTAGGTTAGAGAAAAGCCATGATGTTTTTAAGTCCAGGCATAAAAGTGGTATCAGATCAAAGAGCGCCTGCCAATAAGCTGCAGGTTTGTTGGGAGAGAAGTCCCCTGTCACTCCTGGAGTGTTTGATGCGCTCCTTGGCATTAGAAAAGATCTTAGAGGTCAAGCAAGCCTGCTTCAGTTTTTCACTCATTTGCTTCAATTGACTCAAGCCAAAGATGGGGATTTATTTAAAAGCTATAAAATCAGATGGCTGGGAGGAAGTCTGGTCTAGGGAGAAGAGTGGCTGTGGGAACCTCACCTTTATGTGAGGATTTGCCTTCCTTCTGCATCTGATGTGCGAATTCTTAAGGCAGTTGTTTGGACACAACCAAGGCTGAAATTCTAAAGCATGTAGAATGAAGTCACAAACACAGCTGCACACTTACAACTCTTGGACACAACTCTTGTGAGTTGCGGTTAGTGAGGAAGACCCAATTTTAACTGCTTTTCTCGTAACCAGGACCAGACTCCTGACAAGAAGCAACTGAAGGGCAAGGCTATTGGTGTATTCTAGCTCACAGTTTGAGGGGATATGGTCCATGACAGAGAAGACGTGGCAGTAGCCATGGAGGAGCTTGAGACTGCTTCTTGCTAATGTCTCATGGTACCAGAGAGCAGAGATGGGAGAGGAAGTGAAGCTAGGCACTGAACAATCAAGGATAGTACCCAGAGATCCACACCCCCAGCAAGGACATTGTTCCCAAAGGCTCCACAAGTACACCAAACAGCTCCAAGCCATCTGGGAACCAAGAAATCAAACACATGAGTATGATGAGACATTTTGCACCTAAACCAAACCTTGAGACTACCTAAGTCAATCTTCATTTTTAAAATAATGTATTGTGTTTGTTTGGATGGTGGGGAGTGTGTATCATGGTGCGTGTGCAGAAGTCATAGGATGATTTTGTGACATCTATTTTTCTCCTTCTGCCTTTATGTTGGTTCTGGGGATCAAACTTGGTTCTTTAGGCTTGTGTGGCAAGCACCTTTCCTCTCTGACCTATCTTTCTGATCGACTCTGAAGCCACATTGCTTTGGAAGAGGCAAAGGTGATAAAACCTCATGTTTCCAGGCCCAGAAGATATTTCAGAGGGTACCTATCCTTAAAGTAGCAGTAATACCTGTTTTTATTTCTATCAGGACAAAAAAAACTTTAGCAAGTTATTTATGTATGAACCATTTCTCTGATAAACAGTACAGGTTGAGAGCCTGCAGGTATGTACCAAGGGAGCCTGGCTGGAGATGCATGGAGATCAGATGAAGTTGCTTGTGATTTGTAGCACGGTTGATAACACAGTTGAACGCTACAAAGTGCATCCATCAGCGCACAGTTTCAATTAGTTTTATTCTTACTCATGTGTTGTTTACACTTGTTCTCAATTCTGAATTAATGAGGAATTTAATGAGGAAGAGAAAACATAATTCTGCCAATTTTCTTCTGGATATTTTCTCAAGATTCATAAATTTCATCCCTTTGGGAAAAAATAGCAATACAAAACATTAAGATATCACTAATATTTCAAAAGAGAATGTAAGGAAGAAAAATAAATCATTGCTTCTTGTGAATCTAGTTCATAGCCAGCATTCTGTAATGGAAATGTACCCTGTTGGTGATCTGAGGTCCACATAAGAGAGAGGACAGAGCCCCAATATGTGTTCCCATAATTTTTACACCTGGAGAGAGCCATACAAATCCCCATTGTCCCGAAACATGTCCTCTTTCTCTCTGGTGCTCACAATTAAGTCTTAAATGGTAGCTCAGCTCTTCCTGCCTGTTGAAGGAGAAATCGGCACCCCACTAGTGTTCCTTGCTGCTCGGCATCCCTGCAACACCCGCAGGGGATGTCCTCTTTGTTTTCACCTTGAAAGCAGTCCTCATATCTGTCTCCCTGGGGTGAACCTGACGAGATCAGAGGAACTTGCTATTTCCGGAGACAATGCAGCACCCTGCACGTACCAGATACGTCATACAGTTTTCCTGAATGGATGAGAGAAGGCAGATTGGAAGTTAATAGATTAGAAATAGATGAGGTCATTTCAAGAGGGGACATGTGTACTATGATACCATGCAGAGGTGTGTAAATACAGCAAAATGTGGATCCAAATGACTATAGCCAAGAGTTCAGGGAAAGAAAACATACTGGTGAGTTCCTTTTTTAGTTTGTTTGGTTTTGGTTTTTTTGAGCCCCAACACTTATCTGTTTCTACAGGGTTTCTCTGTAGCTTTGGAGCCTGTCCTGGAGCTAACTCTTGTAGACCAGGCTGACCTTGAATTTATAGAGATTTACCTGCCTCTGCCTCCCCGAGTGCTGGGATTAAAGTTGTGAGGCACCACCAAGGGACACACCAATCATACATGGCTGCTCTCACTCTCATGGGTCAAATGCCACAGACCTTCTGGCTAGGTGAATGCATTCATTTTCTCACCTTTTTGTTGGCTGGAAAGTCAGGGTCAGCACAGTAGTTCTGTCCTCTTCCGGCGATGGCTGCCTTCCTGACTTGTGCCCTCCTGCAGTAGAGGGAAAGAGAGCTCTGATGTCTCTTTTTACAAAGAAAGTAATGCCATCAGAAGGTGCCCATCTTTATAATATCGCCTAAATCTAATTATCTATCAAAGTGCATAGTTTCTTCATCAAACACAACACCGGGGTGAGGGCTCAATAGACAAGTGTTGGGCTGTAGTTTGTCCTTTTCCTCCATCCACAGTGAGTGCTTTGGGAACTGGTTAGTGGTGAAGGAAGTACCAAATAGACCACCACCATCCATTCCCACCATTTCTGGGGTTCTGACATTCCTTTAAGAATGGCTGTGTGGTGAGGTAACTCTGACAACATGCAGACACTGTTAAAATACTGGTCCAACATCCCCAAATCATCAAGCCACAAGCCTCACTGTTCTTTGCCATTTATGCATACATTTATCCAACCCATCCATCTTGACGTACTTCAGTTAACAAGAACAGTTAGCAAGAAACAAAACTAAATAAGCCAAAAAGCAAGGTTAGGACATTTAAGGACTTTCCTAGAACCTGGAACTATGGATCAGGTCTTTGACGGATTGGGTGTTGGCGCCTGTGTGTTGGAGTCTGAGGTCAGAACGGTGCCTCTCACATGGCATCAGTGGAGCTAACATCTCAAGGCCTGTTGTATTCCCCACTAGTTCCAAGGGCATGAGTGAAATCATGGACTCATCATGGGGCAGGGAGTTATGTTCTCCCCTCAGCACTAAGAATTTAAAAGGATTCACTCTCTGTTTCACATAGTTAAGTAGGTAGTTGAGCAAGCAGAGTCCTTTAGAGAGGGCCAGGAGCAAAAGGATGGATTGATCGGTCATGATTGTAAGTAGAGCGGTTAACCAAGAGGACCGGGAGAACAGGGATTGGTACCAATTGTCAGATTCTTGGCATCTCTTTTCTCCTTCCTGACCATGGCTAAACTGTCTCTAAATACCCCTGACTGGCTGGCATAGAAGCAACAGCTTCCTCCCAGTGCCATGCAAGGGACATGGTCCAGTACTCTGAGGTCCCTAAGAACAGCTTTCACTAAGAAGTCTCCCTGAGCTTCTGGGCAGGAAATAGAATTTTCCAGATGGCCCAGGTCTATGTCTACTTCAGCACTGAGTTCCTTGAAGTTCTATGCCCCCCACATTTAGGGCTGAAGTTCCAACTACAACAGCCTGAGCCCCCTGTCCCCGACAGCAGAGGACGAGGAAGAAGAGAGACAGCTCGCTGTGCTTGGAGAAGCCCAGAATCTAGATTCAGGTGAACCCTGCCCTCTCCTCCATTAGAGATCAACACCTGTGGTGTAACATACAAAAGGAATCAAAGGGGTGGGGTTTCCTCCGTGGGAAACAACTGAGAAGATGGACACTAGATGAATCTATTAGTGCAAAGAAGCCAGGTGGTCTCTGAGGATACAGTGACCCACCATTCCTGGGGTTAACCTGCTGTGCATGGCTACAGGAATCTGCATGGGGAACTCTTGAGAGTGTATCTTCATGATATCTTGTGGAGACTCATTCCTTGGAGTCTCCACGGGGTGAGCTTAGATTATTCCTACTTAAGATTGTCAGGAGAGGAAGTGAAACTTTCTGATTGTTCCAATCCAAACACGAAATGGGGCTTGGGGGGGGGGCGGTCTAGACATAGCCAGTAGTCTTAACCTCTGTCTGCTTGAGAATGGTTCAGGGATTGCTACCCTTCTTCCAGCATCCTGAACACCAAGGGGCTGGCTCCTGTCGCCTTCTGGACTTTTACCCTTGTAGTTACCAAAGAAATTTCTGGAGAAATTGAGATGCATTGTTCAAGATTAGCAAGAGAGAGAGTGCAATGATTTTCATTCTAGAACATGAAGGAGTCATTGTGTCTTCAGGAGGCCGTGGTTTCACAACCCCATTGAGAACAATGGTATTCACCTGGAACTTGGAAGTTCTGGAGTATTGAGTCAATCAGAGCCATGTTTCTTCAATAATAGACCCATAACCCCAAGAGCATGGTCTTTTGCTGCCTCTTCTTACAGGAGCCTCTAGATGTGGTAGATTTCCAGGGTCAATCTGGAAATCTAGAAGGTGAGCTGGGTCTCAATGAATACATTAGCTTATAAGCTCCCCGAATTCAATATTTCTTAATTCCCATACCCAGAGTCTTGGCTTATGGGGGTTATGGACCTTTCTCATGGCGAGACAAAGATGGGAGGACAGGACAACTCATAGGGGCCATCCCATTCTTACCCTGGGTGAGCTGGAGTACCTGGTGACAAACTATCTGTCCCTGTTCTCAGTTGCCTCTTTCAGCTGGGTATGGCAGAGATCCACAGGGTGACACTGGTGATGACCTCCACTGTAGAGTATTAAGGATCACAGAATATGGACCTTTCCACATTGGCTACAGTCTCTGAGGCAGGATCCTCTTTGCACAACAAGGATGCTGGGCTCCAGCTTTTGGGCAGGCTCTGACACAGATAAAGGCACAGCCTTTCTGATGACTAGCCCTCTGAGTATGTCGCAGGGCCTGTAAGGACTTGAAGAGGGAATGGGTAGTAATGTCGGCTATATTAATATCTCGTAGCTTAGTGAGGAGAGAGGGGGGAGACCTCCCACACATCATTTTAAATGAGGTGAAACCCTCTTTATAAGGGGTGCATTTGGTCCTTAGAAGGGCAAATGGCAGGTGGTTGGTCCGATTTTTGTCAGTCTGAAGTGCATATTTAAAGTCTCCTTACAGGTTCTATTTATCCTTTCTATCTACCCCTAGCTCTTTGATCTATTGACACAATACAGTCTTAATTTTGAGAAATTTTATTTGTGAAGGCTGGGATTTTGTCAACCCCCAGGGATAAGAACAACCCAAATCTAGGAATAAACTCTTAGAAGAGATTCCTGGTGACCACAGAGGTTATCTCCACTCTGGTGGAATAGGCTTCCATTCATCCCAAGACAATTGTGCAGGATATTTGGTTGCATCTGAAACTCTGAGACTGTGCTAATAAAATCAACCGTGGATTGGGGTGGAGCCAGTGAATAATTGACAAGAATTAGCCATAGAGAGGATGGAGGAGCCAGAAATATGAATAGAGAGGACATACCTGAAGGAGTGGGGAGGGACTTAGATATTCACGGTCTTTTTTGGCTTGTGATGAGTGGAGAGCTACTTCTCTTGCTGGGTCTCTGGCCAAAAAGGAAGGTCAGCTGGTTGCTTCTCTGATCTAGCAGGTTTTCACCCCAACGTCTGACTCCTAAGTCTTTTGTAAACAGACTGCTCATTTCCTGGCTGCCCAGACCTGAATAATCAGACAGAAACTATTAATTACAACACTGTTCATCCAATAGCTTAGGTATATTCCTAGCTAGCTCTTACATCTTTAAATGAACCCATTTCTATTAATCTGTGTATCACCACAATGATGTGGCCTACTGGTAAGATTCCAGCCTCTGTCTCCTTCAGCAGCAACATGGCGTCTCCCTGACTCCTCTCTCTCTCTCCCTCCCTCTCTCTCTCCTTCCCTCCCTCTCTCCCTCCCTCCC